>JAKSZP010006821.1:0-125926 GCA_022478985.1 Massospora cicadina | reverse complement strand
AAAGAATAAACTCAGGGCATTTTCCTCAGTCTCATCCTCATATAGATGATACCCGCGCAACAGCCATTCCATAATATTTCTCAGTTGTTGAGGAGTCACGTTTGTGGAGCGTCCTTGTTGGTTGGTCGTCAGCTCAGGGCAATTCTCAATTACAAATTAATCATAACTTAATTATCCCCTGGTTCAGGAACAATGAATAATGTTGGTTTGGGGTTAGGTGCCCCCTGAGCCTCTTCAGCATAAAGCGCCATGAATCTGATCAAGTTGTATAGGAACAAAATGAGGACTTGTCATTGTAAATTAATTGTATTTGTTTTATCATACTACAGTTGCTTAGTGGCCCCCTGTAGTGAGCACCACTGTTAATTCTTGGCGTCTGGGCTCAATTACACCGAGTTGGTTTTGCATAGGGTATGAGCCAATTTATTTCTTAATATAAATTGCAGACTTTTCTGCGCTCCCTTCTCCTCATAAAAAGACTACTCCCTTTAATCTTCCATGAGAAACTTTATACCTTGGTTCCCCAGCCAGATGCATCCTCAGCTTGGTAATCTTCTATTCTTCTTCACTTTTCAAATTACTCTCATTTGTATCAAACCTCAGCATAAATCCTCTCGATTCACCAAATGTTGTAATTTTGCTCAATTATAATTCATGTATCCCTTTTTAATAAATCTTGAGACTCATCTCGATCCCCCTCCAATCCGCCAATATAGGTAGTGTATCATCCAGTCATATCAACTTCCTGACGCCATGCATCTCAGACATCTAATCTTTCCATTACTGATTAATTTAAAATTAATGATCAACTTGAGAGGCGAATACCCATTCAAGAGGACATTATTTAAGTCTATTGTAGTCTCAAAGAAGCTGAGAAATGCTGTAATACTCTTACAGAAGAGTTGAAAGCTAAGACTTACAAGCCTCTTCAGAGCACTGAATGCAAAGAGATAAAGGATGACTTGTGCTGGCGCATTAGAGTATTATAAGATAAAAACAAGCTTTTGCAAACATCCAATCATATACTCGACAACAAATTTATGATTTGGACATCCAAGTTAAGAGCTTGATAATGATAAAGTCATTCTGAAAAAATTTAAATATGATATATTTTATGCCAAGACTTACCCTGGAGGAAATGGAGCAACATCTCAACCTCTATAAGACCAAATATGTTAACAAAAATGACAAGTTGAACAGAGAGACTAAAGAGCCAAAAATTACTGAAATTGAAGCTCCCATAGTTGTCATGGAGCGTGCTAATAAGATTAGTAAGACCAGCCTGGAGCTCCGGATTAGTGTAAACCCAGAGCTCCCAGCCAGAATACCCTAGGTACAGCCATCCATATTGATGGATGGAAAATGAAACAGCCAGCCACAAGGATTAACCAGGGATTCCCAAAAAGAGCTCATCATCATTAAGTAAAAAAAAACCCTAAAACTCAAAAATAAAGTTGGGTGTTTTGTATATCATTTTATTGAAACCAAATTAATGAGAAAAGTAAAGGAAGTGAAGCAACAGCAGTACCAGTTGGGGACTTCTGTCTAAATGCTCGCACAACAGGAAACTGAGACTAAGTGCACTGCTGTGGGATTATTTCATGATTCAATGTTGGAAGATTGGCATCCTGAATCATTTTCCAGTACTAACTTGGATCTGACATTATTGGGCGGATTCACTTAAAATTTGCTGTTAGGAATATTCATTCCGCTGCAACTGCATTTGGTGTGATGAAAATGACATCACCAGAGGGCTGCAGGTTACGCCCATGGACAGGCTGCATATGGCCAGCTTAATTAGGAGGTGAAATGATTGACTGAGGCCTTACCTTTCAGGGATAGGCTTATTTTCATAATTTTGGGGTTACTGGCAAATGAAAGATATCTTACCCAAAACAAACTTGTGGCCCTTAGTTCAGCGGAATGTAATTTGAACCTCTTGGCATAATGTGGCTCACCTTTCACTGCTGAACTTGAACCCATGGATACCACCTTTTGGGACATGCTCCACTAACTTCCGATGGCCACAGGTTCTGCCCTCCGCCACCTCCTGGCATAACCTACGAATTTTGTCCACTAACACTTTGATGGTCAACATGAGCAGAAGAGGTGCAATCTGTAAGGGATACGCCATTACCCACTTTTGTCTACCATATGGACTAACTAGCCCAGGGTAACAAGCGGAATGTCTGATGGCTTAATCGCTTTTTTAATTTGAAATGGGAATGAAACTCAATCCAGCCACAGGAGCTGTTCCAAAAGGCCTACATTACCCTTTCCTGTTTAAGACAGGGGGGCACTACCACCAGGAACTTGGGCCAATGCATCATTTTTTGCGCCTTGGGAAGTTTGATCACAAGGATAGAAGAAATTTTCTGGGGGGAATGAGGTGTGTCCAGATGCGCCTCATGAAAGGCTTTCACCGAATCTCAATAATTGGCACATTCATGAGCACTGACTCAGCTATTATTATATGAGGTGAGGCCCTTTCACGCCGCCAGGTACTGCACTGAGAGACGTTAGTGATGAGACGCCAGAACTTCCTCCACTTCTTCTTCTTCTGAGCCTTCGATCATTATTGGATCAGGTTCCACAGGTGGCGTGCCTTTAAATGGCAATAGCGGAGATGCGTGGAATATGGGTTCAGTTTCTAGTGAGTGGGTAGTGCCAGCCAAAAATTCGCCATTGCCTAAATCCTCTACATCCTCATGAGACCCAATTTCTTACTCGCAAACTTCCATGAAGACACTTTCATCCATAGGCGGTTGGTATTAAGCATGATTGGAGAACCTACCATGATCTCATGAGCAGGCAGGCTTTTCTGATCCACAAACTGCTTTTAATCGCCAATGGCTTTTCAAATGTTCCCAGACCAATGATTGTGTGCTTCAGATATTCTTCACATGTTATACCGCTTCTGGAACCTCATGGAAAAGGCACAGCCCAGGGTAAAATGAAAGGATATACCCAAATGTGACTTCATAAGGTGAGAACCCAGTGGAAGCATGAGAGGCATTATTGTAAGTAAACTGCGCCAATGAAAAATCATCTGCCCAGGTGTCCTGCGCGGCAGTGGTGTAGCACCAGAGATATTGCTTAAGGATCAGGTTACCCTGCTCCATTTGCTCATCTGAATGGGTAAATATGCAGTAAAGCGGCATAGATGCCTTTTCAAAATGGCAAGGAGGGCCATCCAGAAGCGCGCCATAAAAACTGCAGCCCCCAGTTGCTCAAAATTTCTATTGGCAACCCAAATATTGAGAAGAAATTCCGCACAAAGGAGAGCGGTCTACTCAGAAATAATAGAAGACAAACAAGGGATATACAAAGCAAACTTTGTAAAATGGTCTACATGAACATGATTGCGTTATACCCATTAGAGCTAGAAAGCTCAACAATGAAGCCAACAGATACTGAAGTCCACGGGCTCTCAGCTTGCTGCAAGGGAAGTAAAAGGCCATTCTGACTAACAGTTGGATTTTGCCTGTGCAAACGTAGTACAACGAGTGATTCATACTGGAATGTCCTTAGAAGTTCCTGGCAGTGGTAAGTTTGCTTGAGCAAGTCAAGGCATTTCTTGATGCCCAGTGACCCACCGATGGAGGGTCATGATGATCCTGGATTACTTCATTGTGGAGTTGATCTGGCACCCACAGCTCTGACCTAAATTGAATCCCCCATCTCCCAACGAATAATGGGACTGCTTCTGCGTTGGTAGTACCAGCTGGTCCAACAACTCCAGGACCTCCATGCAAACTGACTGGCCCACAAAAATCTGAGTGACAGAGGCGCGTCTGAGGCCCAATCTGCCACTAAAATTGTGGGAGGTATAATGGCTAAGGTTTGGTTTTGTGGATTACCATAGTTAGCTCCTTCTCATCCGCCACCGCTGGACTCAATGCAGGTTTTAAACTCAAAATGTCTGGAAGGATATCTAAAACCCAATATACAAAATTATATTTAAGGTTAAAACTACAGAAATCATGCTACATCTGAAACTGATGATACACCAGCTTCTGCAGTTTCTGAAAATACATGATGGCTTTATGGTCCATCTGCGCCATCACCACATGCCATGCGCCCTGGAGATGGTACCGCAAGTGGGTAAAAACCAAAATGGAGGCCAACTACTTATTGTAGATGGCCCAGGAATGTTTAGATGAAGTGAACTTATGGGAAAATATGCAAACCAGGTGTTCCAATCTGTAATGCTCTTGAAGTATTACCGCCCCACCACAACGGATGAGGCATCACATGTTACAATAAATGGTTTTGTGGGATATGTATGCTTGAAAATAGGAGGCGCTAGGAACACCTTCTTGATGGCATCAAACGCCTGCTGGAACTCCTCTGTCCAACAGAACAGAACATTTTTCCTAGTCAGTGGGGTCAGCAGCACAACCAACTGCAAAATGGCGGGGGAGAATTTTTCTCAAAACTATGAGCATTTCCAAGAAGCTTCACATCTGCTTCTGATTTGTAGGATTGGGATACTGGAGTATCACCTTGGCTTGCAGGGTGAAATTTTGTACCCATCCTTCAGGACCATGTTACTAAGGAAGGTAACCTCAGTTTCGAAAACTTGCACTTGGAGGGCTTCACATAGAGGTCAGATTTTGCAACGCAGCTAACGCTGCCTCCAAGTCCTTCTCATGTTGATTGGGAGTGGGGAAATGCACGAGAGTATAGTTAATATATGCAACTGCACAGGAGAACCGAAGGTCATCCATCATGTTGTCAATCATCCACTGGAATGTAGCTGGAGCATTTTTCAACCTAAACGGCATTACGCAGAAGTGGAAGATTCCTCTTCTGTTCTAACTCGCCATATGTTTCTCCTGTCCTTACGCCACCCAAATCTAATTATATGTGTTTACTAGATTAAGTTTTGAAAACACCTGGAATTTTGAAAACTCCAGGCTAATTGTCTGCTCTAGGGGATAGGGGGCAGGGATTATGAACTGTAATGTTGTTTTTTTTAGTACTAGATGGTCCAACTGTAATGTTGTTAAGGTCCCTAAATCCACGCAGGTTTTAAGGTGCCAATGGACTTCTGAGCAAGCACTATGGGAGAGGCGATTGGTGAGGTCTTCTTGAACTCATCCTTCAAAGAGTATGTCATCTAACCACGCCTCTAAGGCCTTGTCCTCCTGCTCTGTGTATGGGTATAGGGGACAGTTTATTTTGACTATATTCACTGTCAAGCAGAAAACTAAATCATACTCAGAATGAGTCGGAAGGCAATTGTCTCTTTCCCAGTAAAAAATTCCCAGAACCTGGCCATGATAGGGGAAATACGCTGGCAGTGCTGTGGGGAAGGAACAGAAACAATCGACCCCACTGTTCTTGCAAGAGAAAGAACGTCAATGAGGGGAAAATCACCGTGAATGTATGTAAATGCAAATGACAACATGTAGGAGTCCAAATTGATACTCACTTGCCGCCACCGCCATCACCCAATGCCAAGGATAACAGGAAACAGTAAGTCTGGCACCGTGGTAACTGATCACAAAACCCATGCCCATGAACTAACAATTTTATGGGCTGTCACAATGCATACCATGTCATCAAAGCTGATGATGAACTCAATGCCATGAACCCAACGTCAAGAACAGATCTAAGTCCTGAGCGATCTGCAAATTCATGAATTTCCCTGCTTCCCCAATGTCCAGGAGAGCCTCCATTAGTACTGCATGAGAGCCCACCTGGATTCATATTGGTAACAGAAGATATGCCTGATCTTGGTTCTTCACCAACTGGCATGACGTAACTGGGAAAAATAAGTATCCACCTGACTGACCCTTGAAGCACTTTCAGGGGGGGGAACTGTGGCACCAGCAACATGAGACGCCTCTACCTCTAGCAGCCGACCATCAGGAAACAAAGGCATCAATGAGTTTACATATGTTAGATCTTCTGAAGTATCTGTCTCAACTTCCCAATACTCGCCACTATTCACAGAACAACGTGTTGAGGAGGCGGGACAATGGCGTGGGGACATACAACACGCCCACTTCTATTAACCAGCCAAGCTGGCCCACATGGAATGAACAGGAGGGCCCCAACCGGTCTGCACATGGGCTGGGAGGACATGGTGTCACCACTAGGGAGATGGAATAATTTTAAACTAAGGGGAACATTTTTGAGTGGATGACTGGATCACCCAATGATCACATAAAACCATTGCGGCACCCTCCTCACCAAGAAGGGTGAGAATGGACTAAAACAGTAGGCGCTCCATTATGTCATGGAGCATGCTAATAATATTAATAAGACCATCCTGGAGCTCTGGATATGTGGATACCCAAAATCCAAGTCAGAATACCCTAGGTACAGCCATCCATATTGATGGATGGAAAATGCACCAGCCAGCTACAATGATAACCAGCAATTTCAAAAATAAGAAATTATCACCACTAAGCACATCAACAAACTTTTAGAAAATCACAAATATATCTGAATGTGTTTGTAAATATTTTATTTATACCAAAGTAATGGGAGAGGAAAGGAAATGGAGCAACAGCAGTACCTGTTGGGGAACGCTGCCTAAACTCTCACATTATGGGATACTAAGAATAATCACACTGCCGTTGGAATTATCTTATAATCAATTTCAGAGTATTGGTATCTCAAATGATTTTCTGATAGTGACTCAGATCTGACCTGCTTGTGCAAATTCACATAAATCTTATGGGAGTAATATTCATTCCACCATGACTGCACTTGCCACAATGACGATGAAATCTTCACTGGGTGGCAGGTTGCGCCCATGGCCAGGCCACATGGCCAATTACATTGGGTGGGGAAAGGATTGACCACGCCCATACCTGTCAGGGACAGGCTCGTTTTCATAATTTTAGAGAAACCTAATGTATTAATGATTTCTTGTACAAAACTAACTTGGGCCCTTAGTTTTGGTGGAATGTAATATGTCCTTCTTGGTGGAATGCGGCTTGATTTTTGAGCTGGACTCAAACCTGTGGATACCCCCTCCTGGTGAAACACGCCACCTACCTTCCACTAGCTGCAGCTTCTGCCATCTGCCACCTCCTGGCATACCTCCACATTTTGTCCATAACTCTTTTAAGGTCAATATGGGTGGAAGAGGCGCAATCTGCAAGTGATACGCTGATACCCACCTCTTGTCTACCACATGGGCTAGATTGCCCATGGTAATGAGTGGAATGGATGCCAGCTTCCTCCCTTTTTTGGTTTAAAATTGGAATTTCTCCCAGTCCATGCGTAGGAATTGTTCCCCAAGGCTTACAAGAGTACACAACAAAATATGATTAGAGGCCACTACTTTTAAGCTTAAGTTCAAGTATAGGTTTCCACTTGGTGAAGGGAGTATCACATCTTTTCTCTATGTCTATGAGGCTGTGATGGAGGGTATGTCTAATCATAAAAATGTTGAACATATTTTATCTTACATAAGCCATATGGCTCAAGAGGTTATGGTGCTTCATATGGAAAAACTGCATACCTGGAGAGAAGTAAAGGAAGCGCTCTTAAAGAAATCTAGGTCAAAGCAGAGCCTGAGTATAAAGAAACATGACTTCATGAGAATCGAACTGTGCCAGAAATAATTTTTTTGCCAAATTTGGTAATCGCTTTTATATAATTTAAATGCTGTTGACCTCAAAGATGCTTACTTCAGACACTTCTTTAGCTGCTGTCATTGTTGGTTTAAATAGTAAAACTGACCTTTCCATGCATGTTACGTTTGTCAAACAAATCTTCAATTCCGTTTTTGGGTATTAAAAGAAGCCCTACTCAATGTGGTTGAAATCCATAATCCAGATACCTCCCAAAAGGTCTCCACAAAGCCCAGAAGTTATACCATGGAGGAAGCAAAGCTTAAAAAGAAGGAAAATAGAGGTGAAACTAATTCAGGAAGAGCAACCATATTGAGGTATATCTTCAAGAAGAACCCTTCCTTTGCTAAGCAGGGAAAAGGAAGGTCAGCTTAGGGTCAGGTACCTCTAAAGCTGACCTACTCAAAATAACTGAAAGCAAAACTTTTCCAATTGCTCATTGTTCAAAAGTGGTCAATACATAGGTTTTTGAGAGTTTATTCCTTAGCCAATACAACTTCCAATATGATACCAGGAAGCACAAATATGAGAAAGTAAGGGTTCAGCTAAATCTTGACCTTTGTCCACTATAGTATTTTGGCATTTCCATACTACAATAACTAAATTAATTACACTATTCAACATTTTAAAACTTTTGAGACGATGTTTTAAGACTGTAAGGTGATTTAAAAAAGTATTTTTCATGCTGATTCTAAATCTGTTTTACTTTTTCTGTATCACTTAAGGTTTTTATACAATTTAATTTTAGAGCATTAAAATTTTGAATTTTTTGAATAAGGAAAGTTATTAATGTTTAACTGGAATTTCAAGGTTTATTTATGCTTTAATCCTGTATAAAATCACAACACATGGTGGTGCAGTAGAAAATATTATACATCCACTTCAAAATTTTATAATTATTATGAAAACACAACACATATATAACTATTTAATTCCCCATCTTCGCTGAATTAACTCCTTCCTAATATTTCTGACATAGGTTGAAATTTTTCTTCTATGATTGTCTCCCTTCACCAGTGCCATCTCTTTTTAGCATAAAACAGTAGTTGGTTATCATGTTGGCATTCCACCTACCCAGGTATCTCTTTTCTATGTCCAATTATATCCTAGTGGAAACGTTTGCCTTTTTATTCACTGACTTTGCCAAGATTCACAGGGAAAAGTCAACATGTTAATGTAAAAAGTGAAGCTTTACACTCATGATACATCATAATTTCATGAAACTCTGCAACTTTCTTTTAACTATGGTTTTGTACTCTGGATGTTTGTGGTTAACCAAAGCTTGACAACAACTTTTGTAAATGAAACCCAGGCCCTTTCACCCACTAGATTTATTGAAAAATAAAACAAATTTTTTTATTTAATTTATATCTGCGGTCCCACAAAGATCCCTTCTTTAAGTTTTCAAAGTACTTTTGAAAATTTTGTTACCAAGTAATAAAAAATTCACCATCTTTTGCATGAGCTTTATTGAACTGTTTTATTAATCTAAGTTTGATGTGCAGAGGAGATAATAGTATCTTGCTTCGTTAAAATGGGTGTAACAAATGTGGCCAACTAATTCCTCTTGCCAAAATAGATTTTACTCCCCTATAATAGAATTCATCCTTGTGAAACTTAAGTGTAAATAAAAATATAAGTTCATCTTGATTTGAAAAAACTGTACTCAATAGAAGGAAATAGATTGCAGATCTGAAATCAGCACAAAAATGCTTTAGGAACACCTAAGACTACAGAAACATAAAAAACATGTTGCATAATGTTACTAGTAAAATCTAGTACAAATCAAGAACAAGATAAATTTATTAAACTTTTTCTCCGCTCAACATCACTTTTGAGCGATATTAAAAAGTAACTGGTAATTTTCCATCGCCACCTACACCGCATCAGTTTTCCATTTATGTCAGTGGATCTGCCACCTGCCACCCCAGTGTGGGGCAGCGGCGCTCCACCTGTAGAATTTTCCACCCAGCAGGCAAATGCATGCGAACTGGATCATCCAGTCCACCTAATGCATCAGGCCAATTTGTCCCTCCAAGGGACTTAAAATTACACTTAACACAAGTACACCCAACCCACCCTCACCCCCTAGCCCTACTCCAATCCAATATTCACTTTTACCCCCGTGTATAATATGGGCGTCTCTTCCCATATGATGACAAAGCAATAGTTGAGCTGGCAATGGCCACGTTTGCATCAGCTGGGTTTATTGACTTCTGCCCTTACAAGGGCTATTTTGATATAGGCTTTCCCACTGAAGAGGATGCGGCTGCTACAGCAACTACGCCCTTAATATATAAAAACACACCCATTACCACTACCTGTACACGCTTCCCCAGTAATGTCACATTAGTGGTGACCTTTGCAAACCTTCCATCGCACCTTCCCCCTCAAATTCTCTATGAAGAATTGATGATGGGGCTGTCTAATTATGGTATAGACCCCATCCTCCACTTTCTGGTCCCGAGCAGTGCTGAGTGGTTAGTGGCACCATGGGAAATGGCCACCATTACCCCCTCCAGCCAACCATAACCCAGTACATCCCACCACATGCCCATATACCATTCACACCAGATCACTTCTGGGCTCGAATTGACAATGGCTGCACAGTTTGCTCCCTCTGCCATGAGTTGGATCATTCCAAAAAACCTGTCGCTAAAATTAAAAAAGTGCAGAATCTGCCAAGCCCACACTTGAGGCCACACAAACAGTGTTTGAGTGAGGATTTTGGCTGCCCCCACCCCCTCCAGCGGAATTCTCAAAAAATCAGGTAACCTTTGTAACCAAAGCCCAAGCCAGCTTAATTTCCAACAATATACCCAATCAGGAGCAGGTTTGGACCCAAATTCAATCCAACCATTTTCCCACACCAAAAACTTACCCAACCAAAACCACGTCCCTCTGAATCAATTATTCTCAACCAAAACCTCTGGGACTTATTGGATGAAATAACCAAATCTTGGGAAATCGTCCCACCTTTTGACTTTCCAAATAAATTTGGAACTGTATCTACCTTCAGATTTTGATTCCCCATTCCCACCCAAGACATATGTCCTTAAATCCACTGCTATCCCATTCTTTAGTGACTGTCAACTTGCCAAGGCTGTGGTGGTCTCTCCTGAAAGCCACCATCTTCACGAAGCTGTGCACTATCAATCACTGAATTAAAAAAGAAGGGCTACATTTAACCAATTTCCCTGAGGTTGCAAAAGTGGAAATTGAACGATTAAGAGATACTGCCACCTCTTCTGTCAAGAATGTTGTTGCACTGGCAGAATTTTCTCCCACCACATGTATCACCAAAGCCAATATCACGAAATTTTTCCAGCTTCCCAATGCACGCCTACAAGCTGAAAACCATGTTGCCAAATTCCTGGAGGCTTTTCTCCAGGCCCAGATTGTTACTAGAGAACTTAACAATTATTTATTTCACATTAACCCACATCCAGCGGATGCCTCAACCCCCTTGCTCTCAGCTTTGATCCACCTCTTCAATGCTGAAGATGAAATTAATAATCCACCTGATCCCCCCTCCACCTCCGCCATGGTGGGATAAACGGTTCATGGCTGCTACACCTGGTAGGTTAATTTCCCTTTTGTTTTGGTGTCTCGCCAATCATTTTGGGGCATTTGGTTTGAGTTTTTCAGATTGATTATTTGCTTTTTGTGTCGGTAATATCCATCCCCTGGTCAGCTTACCTTGAGTAAAATTTAAAATTTAAGATAAATTTATTAGGGAAATAATTTTATATATAGGGTTTCATAGTAACCTAGTGCCCCCTATTAGAATTATTGACATCAGTCACCAGTGAAAGACTTTTATTCACTGACCTGCAGCTTCAGCATGCTATTGGTCAGAACATCCCTTGACATGATTTACCAGAATAGACATTTGTGCCCTAGAGCAAGTAAACTAAACTAAACTATCAGGGATCATATCCAATAACTTAAGGAAATTTAATCAAATTAATCCTATATGTTAATCTGGAGCTTCCTCATTGGAAGCTTATAGATCATTGACATAGCTTAATATGGTCAAATAATACGTTGGAGCTTTCTACATGAGAGCCTAAAAGTTACCAACACTAATAAATAATATGGGGTACATCCCTGACTAATCTACAAGTATTGGAACATATTGTAAAAAGCATAATATGGTTAAATTCTCTACACACATCTTGATTAAATTAAGAATGAACCTGAAGTAAAACTCTTTAGGGATTTACAAGGATACAGAATATTACATTCTAGGTTTATTTACTGAGCTCTCCATTCTGTACTGTTTGAATGGCAAAAATATTGACAACGCCTAGGCTCCCAAAGGCACTTACCTCAGTTGGGGTATTGGGTGTCCCAGGTTATTGATACAGCCAGAGATGATGATCAGTACCTTGCGTTGTTAATCTGACCCATCTCAAGTGTTCACAGTCTTCTGGAGATCAAGAAGAAATATTCTGATACTGCACGAAAGCTCAATTTAACGTTCTGCCTCAAAGAGATATTGGCCCTTCCACTGAAGTTTGGAGGAACCATTACCAATTTGAAAGTGGTAATTCAAAAAAGTCTGAGTTACGGCTATCTTGGTTATGGGATCAGACATCAATGTTGTTTCATCCCAACTAATCAAGAAGATTAAGCTCGCCCCAGAACTTGAATGCACCTAAGAGTATATTACTGCTGGTCCAAATAACACCAAGGCAATAGGTGCATACCCTTCACTGCCAATCTGAGTTGGAGAGTTAGTTTAATCCATTCCCACAGTTGTTCTAGACAACAGGAAACATGATATTCTCATCAAGACGCATTTTATGATCCTGTATTAAGGAGTTATCAATCTAAAAGAAGGATACTTATAACTCCTCAACTATGAAATTTCCCTTGTATAGGGGAATAAAGACTCCAGCAAGAAGAATTACTTTAATCTGATCAAGTACCCTGTTTCCGCTTTACTTTTGCAATATTCTACCTCTAGAAGAAATACAAAAACTTACCTGACTCAATTATGCGGCAAAAAAATGCCATTTTTATGCCACTGAGGAGGTAAAAACCGGGAGAAAAAAGAGCGGTTTCTAAAGATACACTCTGAGTATACCCAAACTTCTTGTTACAGATTACTAGTGTTTATGTAGTAAGTATATTTTGAGCAAAGAGCTTTGCCAAGAGTTGTCAATCCACCTTATTAGCAGCCTATTGTGCTAATACTTGAGAATCTAACACCAACAAAGATATTAGTCAATAAACATCAAGATATTGGAAAGTTAACTTACTTCCCATTGATGTAATTGACAAGGTACATTTTATGTGTGCTCACCTTGATTTTGGCCTACCCACTGACAATGCATTTTGTGCTCTCCCTAAAGTCTATATATCTGGTAGGTTTAATCAGGAGGAACTTGAAAAAGTGCACCAATTACTAAAAACTATCAGGATGTTTTCTTTACGTCAAATGTTAACTATGGTCACATGAAAGTCTGGATTCATAGTATTGACATAGGAGATTCAATCAAAATTTAATTAAAGCCAAATAGGAGGTTGAGGTAGAGAAGCAATAAATTTAGAATGAGCTAAAGAAATTATTGGATTCCAGCTTACTTGTTCCCTCCCAGAATCTACGGTCATATCAGCTTTTACTCATAAAGAAGAAGAATGTGGGTCACAGATTAGTGATAGATTACAGGAAGCTAAGCAGCCTCAATAAGAAGGACAGCTATCTGGATCCAAGGATAGACGATGCCTTGGCCCAACTCTTCAGCTCAAATTTCTTCTCCGCAATGGAACTCACCAGCAGTTATTGGAAGATTAATCTATTGTCAGAAAACCAAGAAAAATGTGTGTTGATATGCTTAGAAGGATTATTCCATCCCTACCTGAGTCCCTCAGGGATTATGAAACGCTCCTCCTTGTTTCAAAGGGGTATGAAGCAAATCATGAAAATATTAAAATCAGCTGCGTGACTGTATACCTAGATGACATGACAGTATTTTCCAAAAATTTACCAACCATCTAGATCACCTAAAGTCAGTTTTACAACGGCTAAAAGAGAACCACATCAAACTAAAACTTGCAAAGTGTACCTTTTTCTTGCAGGGCCTTAATTTTTGAACATGTCATATTGGGAACTAATGTAGCCATTGTTAAATTATGGTTGTTGACTCAAAAATAAATCCTTTGACAACTGTCAAATAAGTATTATTATCTTCTCAGAATTTGGGCTGATTGCTTTATCTCTCAACTATTGCCAATTATATCAATCCAATTTGAGCCATATATATCAAAATCAATTTAACCTGAGTATTTTCTTGACAGCTTGGGCCTAATATCCTTGCATAATTTAAGCCAATTATAGGTGCAACAAATATGTATATGGTCCTAATTAATTGGGAGTATTATTGACCATTTATCTGAGAAATTGTCTGTGGATCAATTTTAATATAATTTTAAAAATGCCATGGACAAACAGAATAATTAGATTGGCATCATAATGCTTTAATCAATCTCCCGCCATATGGTAAATTTTGTATGTTGATCCTCATAATTGGCATGATATCACTTGTGTGATGTATTGGGGCAGCCTGATCTGCATTTGGCCTCATTAATAAAGTTCTGCATTTGCCTGCAAATTTGGAGGTTGGGTAAAAAGGTCAGGGCAGTTAGAACAGTTGTGATGGAAATTTTAAGTAAGGATTCAGGGATTTGAGAATGAGGGCTGATGCAGCATACTAAATGCCCAGTGTCTCAAATTCTCCAAATTTTCATAATTTTGGGATATGAGGCCTTAATGAGAAATGATTTGGATGTCACTCAAAAGCCTAATTTAGACTTTTAATTTTTAAACTATTGCAAATGCTTTAAAATTTTGGAAATGTTAGCTGAAGATACAGTTTCATTTTCTCAGAAAATCACAATTAAGTTCCCGGTATTTTTTTAGTACTAGATGGTAAGTTCCCAGTATTATTGCTTAAAAATCAGTTTTAAAAAGTTCACTAAAAAAACCATCTAAAATTAACCAGAACAATGTACTCAACCAGTGAGCTAGGCCAAAAGTTGTCTTTATTTGCAGCTTTGTCATGGAGCCAGACTTTGCTGCCTGCATGCAGCATTACTGGAACCTTGGTCCACAAATAAGTCATAAACTCTGGTAATGGTGTGCAGGTTTGGAGGGGTTTTCTGCTGGATTGTCAGTCATGTGATTAGTGACATGGCTTGTACTTCCCAACTCCTTTGTCGCATATTGCCATAAACCCATGCATTACAACTTGCACATGGACTGCCCAAATGGGAGTACCTAGTGCTATTGAGAGGCCTGCTGAAATTCCGATTAAGAGTCCATCATTTAATTGAAATCGATGCTAAATTTCCCAGAAGTCAAATTTTATTAGCTGTTTGATGAAACTCAAATTAAGCTGGTCTTAAAACAATTTTGCATGTTTGTTTTGAGATTTTACCCCTGTGTCTTTACAAATATGAGAGTATTTTGCACTAATAGTTCTAACAACAATTCATAATTGTATCAGTTCAAGTGCTGAACTGAGGTGGAAAATAATTATCTATGGAAATTTTGTGATCAATATGTGGGCAGAAGATGCCCTAGAGGCATCAACTGGTGCCTGGCCTAATGAGAAAGCATCAAATAATACTATCTAATAAGAATATATTTTCGCTTGATCTTAGCCAATAGGCTTGAGAGGATTGTAATTTTATCTAATAAAGATATTTCTAATAATTTAATTTTTCTGGTTTTTTTATCATAGTATTTTTTAAAAAAGTGTCAACAAGATGTTAATTCAGAATTATCAGCTTGTAGCTTTGCCTGCCTCATAGAAGTTCCTGAATTTATAGGAAAAATTAAGCCCAAGATTGACCAGAAGAGTCTGATTTATTCAAATAAGCCAAATGAGCTTCTGATCAGTCAGAGTACTGTAAAACACTGGTTAATCAATATATTTTGGCCGAACTTCTTCCCAATTAGATGTGCAGAACTATTTTATCAAGCTATTGATCCTCAAAACTTAACAACTGATGCTCACTCAAATTTAATGACATTGTCTGAGTTGGACCCACACAACCATTAACTGGCAGATTCGGGCAGAAAAGATAGTGACAACAAGATGGAAATTAGTGACAAGGAAATCTCTGATTAACTAAATACTAGCCGCCAAGGCTCTGATGCAGGTATTATCTACTCCCTGGAACTTATCATAGTGGGAGAACTCATGCAGATACAACCATCTCGATTGATCTTACACCTGAAAGCTTAAAAGCTATACTGGAAACCCTATATCAGAGTTTAGGATTGGTACTTCACAAATAGATCCCTCATTCAGCCTGTTCTACTACCTTAAGGATTAGGTGCTCAAGATTGAGCTATACATGAATACTGCGATGCAACCATGGCATCTCTTGCCAAGCGTCTCACAGACAGTCAAGCAACTAACAAATTCCTGGTTAACTTTGTTCAACCCTTGATTAAGCATACCCTTTGAATTATTGCTAGACAAAATCTGACACTCACAAAAATCTACCATGTACAAAGAAAGGACAATCTTCCCAAAATTCTCTACTGGGCAAAGTAAATTCCAGTTTTACTTAAGTCCAAACTCAATCGTGGATAATACAAATCTTACCAATGAAGCTCATCAGAAATTATACATCCTTGTGGAGCTACTAAGTAAAGGAGTAAATAAGATAGCCGCAGAAGTTCTTGCTCACCATGGGCTATCACAAAAATGGGTAAAAAACATGAATACCCGCTGGCAAAAACTGGAAACTCATTCTAATTTCCTATTATCTCAGACAGAACGACTCACAACACAGGCTACTTCAGGCCAAAGAGAGCGCATGGATTTAAATTCAAAGCTCTTTCACTTTAAGAGTTATGTTCTTATTGAGCTGGCTATTGTGAACAAAAACATCAAAGACCTTGCAGCATTACCAGCAGTCTAAAATAGGGATGAAGAGGATACTCAGATTAAAGAGGAATTTTCAAAACTTTGGACTGTTGCATTAATATTGCAGGCCATAAATACTGAAATTACTCAAGCAAATTGAGAACTTAGAATGCAATCACCAACAGCAAATTCCTGAGTAGACAGTATGGAAAAGATATTAAAGTAATAATGTTCACTCAAGCTTTATCAAAAAGGAAAAGACAACCTTAAAAAAGAAGTCAAATTCACAAAAAGTGAAACTGCCAATGCTCACCCAGCCTTTTAAATAGAGAAATTGAAAAAAGCTCTCTGATTTGGCCAAAAAACAACTTGGAAAAACAGTTAAGTGATATCAGTTTCACTTTAATAACTAAATCAAAAAAAAATTTGGATTCTATAAAAATACAAAAAATGACCACTTGATCGAGCCAAAGCTTACCAATGTTGATGCCATCAATGCCTGCTTCTTCAGGTTGGAGTGGTGGTGTGCCGCCATCTGGCATCTTTCAGCCACCACCAAAGAACGCCTGAGTTGGCTCTGCTAGCCCCCCTAATGCTACTGGGAGTTGTCCCCCCTCAGAACTTAGCCCATCATCTTGCAAGTTATCAGGTAGTGCTCCAGAGCCCTTTGGTTCATACAAAGTAATTTGCATTTTGGCCTCCAGGTCAAATATGGGAACCTTTTCCCATATGCAAGTGCAGCTATCATTGAGATGGCCACAGAGGTCTTTAAACCCACCAGATTCATTGATTTCCTACCATTTAAGGGGTATTTCAACCTTGGTTTCCAGTCCAAGGCCAATGCAAATGCAGCATCTAAGTTGCAATTAAATTATAAAAAAATCACCCTCCCAACTGTTCAAACCTGACTCCCAGATGAGGCCACTTTGGTGGTCCAGCTCACCAGGTTGCCTTCCTACCTTTCTCCCAAATGCCTCCACCACAATCTAATGGGGGGTTTGGCTGTTTACAGCGCAGACCCAATGTTGCAATTTGTGATTCTGAATGGATTTGATTGTTTGGAAGGGCTGCGCGCCTTTGCGATGATCTGCCCATTTCATCATGACACTCAACTCACAAT
Source organism: Massospora cicadina (assembly GCA_022478985.1). Classification (NCBI taxonomy): domain Eukaryota; kingdom Fungi; phylum Entomophthoromycota; class Entomophthoromycetes; order Entomophthorales; family Entomophthoraceae; genus Massospora; species Massospora cicadina. The sequence goes on along the minus strand of JAKSZP010006821.1, from coordinate 108,323 downwards.
TTCCCCTCACACTTTGATCAGATCCACCCCTGATTACCCATTCTGGGCATGCGTTGAGAATGGCCGCACCATTTGACCCTTGTGCTTTGAGCTTGATCACTTGAAGCACAAGTGTCCTACAGCTTCCACCTTCACCGCTTCCACTGCTACTCCTTCCAGTGTCAGGCTAGCAGCCAGTTCAGTTCAATTTTTTATAAGGGGTTTAATCCTCCCGTCCCCAACCTCAGCAAATTCTGGCACCGCTTCTAGGATGGCAACCAATCAAAATTTAAAAAATTTAACAATTTGATCAGATTACAGAATCCTGAGTCAATGGGTGACTCAGTTTCAGCTGTGCTGCCATGGCCAACGGCATGTGGCCAATCAGCTTCTGCCACTGATCCAATTCCAGTGGCTGGCCCAGTGCTATCTGAATCCAATCCATTCAGGGCTTTCAAATGTTTTGATGAGAATGAATGGCCATACCATGTCAAGCCAGTTTTTGCTTTGGGGGAATTTTTCGTTGATCCTCCTAAATTGTGGCTCCGCCATTTTCGCCCTTGAAATGGTTTCCCAATTTATAAAAATATTAATAAAATGGCAGTTGAGGCTTCAGCTGCCCCTGCAAACACCCTACTTTGCCAGCAACTTCATGTGGCAATGGAGCCCTTGTTGAGGGCATCCCTATCCCAACTTTCCCTCATGATATTGAGGAAGATGCTAATTATGAATTTGAGGAGCTCTTGGTGCGAGCCACACTTGCATTGATGCAGAAAGAACTTCTATTTTTAACCCCACTTATCCCAAAACCTGCCTGCGCATTAAGTCTTTCACAATTGTTCCAGATTTCATCACTTTGGCTATGCATCAACTTGCTCAATATGATGAGGCGATGGACACCGCTGGCCTCATAAATGAAGAAAACCCACAACTATACCTCCTTATGCCTCATGTTGCTGATGCTCCCAACCCAAAGCTGTACATCATGGTCTGCCAGCTAAAGTAGGCGCCAGACAAAAGTTTCTTTAAAGCTTCCTCACCTAATAATATGGATTCATAGGCTGTTTGATGAGGCGCCATATTAAAAAACTTTATTTCTAATAATCACTTTTTGTTTGGCCATTTGCAAATAAAGATGCGTGGCGGCTCCCCCTTTTTTGGTTGGGCACTACTAGTACTAAAAACAATTAAGGGCTAAATTCAAGTTTTGGATTCCTGCAGTTCAGAGCAATATTATGAAATTGAATCATCAGAAATTGACACCAATGCAGAAACTAATATTTTGAATATCCATCATATGTTAAAGTTCTGGAATCAATCCTGACTCCAGATACTCCCCAATGGGAAAGAGGGGCCAATTTAACTGATGATATGCCAAGGCGTTCAAGTTCTAGAAGAAGTGTGACACCTATGCCTGAAACATGGAGAGATGACTAAACCATTGAACTTTATAAAGTTTTCTAGGGATGGGAAAGTTCATTCATTTCTCAAGCTATTTAAAAAACAATGTGGGGAACATAATATAATGCAAAAGGATCAGCACTAATCAACTCACTCAATGCCCATAGCTGCGACCTTGTTATGCCCTATTTAAGTGATAATTGGTCCTATATGGATGCCAAAATTTTGGTGACAAAACAATTTGGAGGGCCTGGAAAATAAGCGGTTCAAAAACTGATCTTCTTAATATTGAATTCAAGCATAATTAGGCTATTAAGAACTTTGTTGACAGATTTTTCCATGAGGTACAAGTATTGCTTGGGTGCAGCGCAATAAATGAGTTTGACACAAAGATTGCAATGGAACATGCAGTTATGCCCTACTGTGACTTATAACGTGTCATGATACCTGCATTCAATATGGAAATACAAAACTCAAGAGCACACCATATACTTAAGAAGCTTTGCCCGCAGTTTTTATGCCCATAAATGGACCAGATATCAGCAAAGATTCCGATTATTGGGCCCAAAAAGCAACACTATTTACAACTAAGGGAAATATTCCCAAACTAAAAATCAAAAATTCGAGCAAAAACAGTAGCCAATGCCAATTACATGCCACAACTGTGGTCAGAAGGTTCATTTTGCTAGCCAATGCTACAGATAGTGAGACAAAAAGCCTGGGGTCAAAGTTGCTCTATAAGAAACATTGACAGCGAGGCAGGAAAAGAAAGTTGGAGTAGAGGCGGAATGCTCTAGTTCCACCAATGTTCACCAAACCATTACACCTGACCCTGGTGAGCTCTTTAGGGCCAAAGATATTTCTTAAGATAATCTCCACCATATTTGGCTAATGATGTCCTTATGGTTACTACTCAGGCCAAAACAAAGGCAACTAAACTCTTAAAAAATACCATAGAAGCCTGGGTAGAGGTGTCAAATCCTTATGGAAAACAGCTTTTTGATCAGGGTTTGGACCTCCAAGCTGAATGTTCAACTGATTTACCTTTGCTTAACGACGTACAAGTGGCCATTCACATGAAGAGCATAGCAGATAACTTCTCAGATATTTGCTCAGGTCTGAAATCACATTTAAAATTTGGCAGCAATCACAGTCTTCAATCAATAAATACCTCTGAAGATTAATCTGAATGTACTTATGTGGACATAGTAGTAAACAAGGTGTGAGTTTGGGCCATTGTTGATAGTGGTGCCCCAATTAATATAGTCAGCACAAAATTGGAAAAAGTTATAAATTGAGCCTGTTTTTGCCCACTGTCAGGAATATGATACTGCTGGAACGCATACAACTAAATCACTGGGTTCATATAGTACCCTACCTCTCAGATTTGGATATATTGTAGTGATGGCACCTGCCATAGCGTTGTTAAATAATAGCTATAATATCCTAATCAGGACTGATTTCCTGAGGAGATATGGAGTTGTTACCAATCATAAGGATGATACACTCACCATTCTCAGCCAGGCTATCCCACTTACTATAATAGGGATAGGGCAGGTTGAGAAAAAGAAGCCCAGCCTATTCATAAATCTGGCCTACAAAAAGATGGAATAGTCCCAATTGAGTATTTCAAAGCGATCAAATATAAAAACACTACCCACACAAATAAATGAGTCAAAGGGCATCCCACTTTGGTCAAATAAGCACATTACTATATTATCTAAAGATCAAGTAATCATCCCATCTGAACTGACAATCAATATCCTGGAAGGACTTTTGGGTGAAGTTTATCAAACATAGTCTAAATCTCAATTTGATGAGAACAACACCTTGGTATCATTATTCCTGGCCATAGAGAAAATCAACTTTTGTGTAAACCTTCAAAATTGGCCCATCTCCATCAAACGACATAAAAATCGCTTTTCTGAATCTGTTCCCTAACACGGAAAAATAACTCATTCCATGAGTTTGGAAATTTTTTCAAATTAAGGCTTCCCAATAAGGACCTAATCAGCATTAAAATGGTGTAACTATGGCAAATTTAAGCAACCTTACCAACTCTGAGAATGACCAAGCTCAGGAGTGATTTATCTAATTATTGGTAAATATTTGCACTAGATGATTTTGACTTGGGATGTGCTAAGGGTGTCATCTATAAAATTATATTGGAGACCATAAACCAAGTTGATTATGCCCGATTAGACTCTCAAATTCCATCAGAAGAAGATGTATCCAAGGATAATAAAGAACTCCTTGATCATGGCATGTTAGTGCCTTCAAAAAGTCCCTTGGCGGCAACAATTATAATAGTGAAGAAAATGGATGGAAACAATCAAGTAGTCATTTATTACCAGAAGTTAAACTACATCACAAAAAAGGACTCATACCTTCTGCCATGAATTGACAAAGCCTTGGACAGTCTAGAAAAAGCAAAGTTCTTCACACCAATGGATCTTATCAGCAGGTATTAGAAAATAGATCTTCCCAAAGAGGAGCGCAAGAAATGTCAAATATAGCCCAAGTGGGCCTATTACAGCCGATGAGAATGCCTCAAGGACTCTGCAATGCCCAACTACCTTCCAGAAGGTCATGGACACAATCTTATGAGAATTAAAGTTGTCATGTGTACTAATGTACCTTGATGATATCAACGTTTTCAGCTGCGCTTTTGATGAACACCTGAAGCAGTTAGAGGAGTTTTTCAGAAGGCTAGCAGCTGAAAAAATTAAGCCCAAAAGGTGCCAGTTCTTTAAAGACCAGCTGGAATATCTCAGAATTGTAAATGTCAAAGTGGGACTTTGGTCCAACCCTCTAAGTTAGATGCCTTCTCCAAAATGAAACAGTCAAATCTAAGCATGATATTCAGGTATTTTTAAGTATGCCAAGTACTAGTGCTGATTTATTGCTGACTTCACAAAACTTGGAGAGCCGCTTTACTATCTACTTAAGGGTAAAGTCCCATTCAACTGGACTCCAGCCTCTTAAAATGCATTTAATCAACTCTGATTGGCACTATTGGTCGCGCATGTTCTTTGCATCTGGACTTTGATTGCAAATTTATTGTCCAGATTCACGCATCCCTAATGAGTGTTGGGGCTGTATTATATCAGATTTGGAAAGATGGTGAAGAAAATCCAGTTGCATTCACTAGCCAAATCTAAATGTTCACAAGAGAAATTACATGGTGATGGAATGAGAATGCTTAGCTATCATATATATTTAAGCAAATTTGGGTCTATATGCATGGCACTCATTTCAAGGGTGTTACAAATCATGCATCCCTAGGATTACTTTAAACTTAAGAGAGCCTAAGGGCCAATTAGCCCGCTGATCGTTTAAGCTTCAAGCTTATGACTACACAATTGAGCATTGCGCTGGGGTAAAACATCAAAATGCTGATTGCCTTTCCTGACTGTCCATTATTAGAAAACTTATTCTGGCTGACAGTGATTTTTTAAGAAGATGATCTGTGGAGAGTACTAAGATGATCCAGAATCCGTCCAAAAATTATTATCTAATTTATGACAAGGCAACTATTGAAAACGGGATGCATTATAAGATCATTGAGGCTAAGAAGTATATTTTTCCAGTACCATCAGCCTGAATAAACATCATTTTGGCTTCCCATAAGGCCATATGGCATGAGATAAAAAAGAACAAAGAACATCTAAAGCAATTCTACTATTGGGAGTCAATGTATTTTGACATCCAAGAAACACTGGAATGTTGTGCAGAGGGTCAAGGTGAGAAACCGTTCCAAAAAAGCACATCTTATCAGCTTGCTTTGCCTAAGTTTGCCTGGACACCGTATCTATCAATGTTATCAGCCCTCTTCCAACAATAAATTCAAAGAACAAGTACATTATTGTAACTATTGACCACTTGCCTAAATGGGTCAAGGCCAAGGCTATTTAGGAAGCAGGAGCGGCAACTACAGCCACATTTGTCCTTGAAAATATCCTCCACAAGCATGGATGTCCCAAATTATCCTTACCAATAATGGAACAAATTTTATCGCCAATGTCCTTTCCAAGCTCAACTAATCAATAGGAGTACAAGGCGTTCTTTCCATTTCCTATCATCTAAAACTAATGGTACAGTTGAGAGCAAAAATGGGACATTGCTGAACATTATCAGAAAATTAACTTCAGCCAAGCCATCTGAATGGAGTACTTATTAGAGATTGGCAGTATTTGCCTAAAATATCTCCTACCATTTTGCTACCAGGATGTCCCTTTTCAGTTAATATATGGAAGACATCCTGCCCTACCCTTGCTGCTATATTCAGTCCTAAGAGATCCTGGCGAGAACATTTATCCTCAATACGTTGAGAAGCTTGCAGATACCCTAATCAGACTGAAAGTTCAAGCTTTTGACAACAATTTTGCTGTGAAAAAAGCCCAACATGAAAAGGATTTGAAGAATTGCTACAAATTTGCTGAATTGAGGTAAATGATGAAGTGTTATATTGCAATACCCATGGATAGGGCTGATTGCAAGTGTTAGATCACACCTGGGCTGAGACATTTGAAATAATTGAGAAGACATCCCAGTTCACATAAACAATCAAGTATATTAGGACCAGCCAAATATATAACTGAGTCCATGCAAAATTCTAAAAAAGTTCTATAGGCTGGCTGATTAATAAAATATATAATATAAAAGCATTGCAAAAAGGGAAAAACAAAGAGTATATGTAAAATAAAAAGTTTAAAAAGTTTAAAATAAATAAAAATATAACCTAATTAATATTTTAGTTTGCATTTTTTTCTTTCTTGTAACAATCACTTTAGTTACTACAATTCGATTCAAACAGCAAATTTGGATAATCACACACAGGAAAGATGGGCGACTTTATCACTAAATAATACAACATGGGCGAGCGTCACGGTGAGCGGTGCACTTAACGGTGCAACTAAAGGCAAGAAACGCCCTGGAGGGGGACCAGGAACCCAATCCGCAAAAAAACTTGCAAACTCAGACACTATCTGGGTTTTTGGTATTCACTGTAAAGCACGCGCAATATATGTACATTCAGTTCAACCAAACCTTATCAAAGGTGGAACATGGGATCAGACTCTTCCTTGGGGATGATTCACCGACCCTGTGGGAGAAAACATGTGAGGCACAGCCCTCACTTTTCCCTCACGCGGTGTATATAGCCACCAACAACATGGGCCATGGCTAGATCAATATTGGTTTTGAAACAGCTGATGAAGCCAATGCTGCAGCAAAAGTCTGTGTGGAAATTGCCCTCCCCAAGGGCAAAAAAATTATGCGCACTGTGCGCACAAGATGGAACAAAGCAAAAACTTTGTTCATCTCTTTTGACTCGCTTCCCACCAACCTTCCTTGTAAGGTAATTGAGGAGGAGCTCTGCAAAGGTCTCATGGCCTATGGAGAAATTCAACAACTCAAATGACTGATGGTCACCACCCATTCCGCTGGGGTGAAGATGGACTATACTCCATTGTGGACCCAGTTACAAGCAAACAATGTAAAGCGGCACAAAAAGCCCGCAAGCAAGCAGTGGCTGAAGCGGCGGCACACGCGGAGTCCACCACTGACCCCAGACAAATTTGGGAGGATATTTTGGATATTCACCAAACCAACCAATCAGAACAATATGCCCAGGTCGAAACTTTTCACAGTAACCAGACTGAGCCACAAAGCGTCATCAGTCATGCACATACTGAGGAGCAATGCAACCACAATTTGGGCGAAAATGCGGTGCACAATCCACCAAAGTCAAACGTCAAAAATATAAAATCAATCAACAATCTGCATCAAATCAACATGAGACCTGTTCAGGAAAAGTTGACGCAAATGCAAAAAACTGCAATTCCATTGAATCATTGGGTCAGATCAAGGGAACCAACAATGGCAGTGAAAGAATTGGAGTACAGATGCGGAGCATGGCCAAAATGAGCCGTGGTGGGATAGGGCCAGAGAGCCCTCCCAACCGCTCCTGAGGCGCCACGGGCACCTCAGTGTCAACAGGGACGCTAAACATTGCAGGAGCCAGGGCTCATACATCCCAAGCCAAAAAATTGGAATTCCTGCAAAAACCTCTTGTAGACATCTTGGCCATCCAAGAAACCCACTGTCTACAAGGGGAAGAAGAATCCTGGTCAACCAGGGTCGCACCATCACATTCAGTATGGACGTCTCACTGTGGGGTAATTGTCCAAAACAACAAAAAATTTAAAATTACAAATTCATCATCACACTTGTATGGTCGAGTCCTGGTAGCAACAATCACATGCCAAGAGGAAATAATTTCAATAGCATGTATATATGAACCATGCACTGCAACCAAGAGAAATTTTTTTTTGAAAACATTCCTACTCTCACCCTCCCACCAGATACCATTATGTTAGGCAATTTCAACTGCTGAGCTAACCCCAATATGGATCAATGGCCTAATCCCAGGGGATACCCACCTGGACACATTGAATTCCGCACAATGAAGGCATCTATTGGCTTACAGGATGCTCTTCCCCCCCAGTTCACCACTCCTTCCCCACATGACGTGGCTTAACATATGCAAGGGAGTGCTCATATCAATGAGTCGTATTGACCACATCCTCATCCTAAAATCCCACCACTCAAGAATCTCCAATTTATAACAAAAAGATCAATTTTTCTGAACACTGATTAGTTACGGTGCAGTTAGCACCAACCCAATACCACACACAGGTGTCGCCTTGGAGAAAGCTTCACCCAGAAAATATAAAATTTCCTGAGATATCTGACTGGGTTGAAAACAAGGCTATGAACCTAGAATTCACAGCCCCATTCACTTTGGATCCCATTGGAACATAAGAAAATTTAAAAAAGGATTTTATCAACAAAACCCAACATATTGCATCATGTAAGTACACCGCAGACATGGCCACAATCAAGCGTACCTTGGCAGAACTAGACCACTTGGAAATAAATACTCCAAGATCTGGCTTTAGCCCCAACTGGGGACGCAAATGGGCAGAAATTTCTGCCTGACTTAACAATCTCATCTTTAAACATCAACACAGAATTAAAGTATCGAACAAAGGTAAGTTCATAAAGGAAGGAGAAACTTGTTTGAAATACTTTTTCCACCAATTCCACTCCCACAGAAACCAGCCCGCATGCACACAGGTCCGCAAGACCAATGGCACTGTGACAACTGACCCTGAGGAGGTCAAGGCGGAATTAGACCGCTATTATACCGAATTATATAGTGAAACGCCAACAGATTCACAAAAAATTAAAGAATTTATACAAACTGCTAAGATACAAAGTACACCACCGAATTACATTATACTATCCCTTATTACATGGGAGAAGCTTTGTGAGATAATTCACGGTGCACCATGTAGGAAATGCCCAGGGCCTGATGGGATACCCTGCGAATTTTACAAAAAATATTAAAAACAAATCGCCCCCCTCATATTGGCGTCTATGAACCAGAGCTTGTTGGAAACACGCCTATTACCAGGAGGCCATGAATCCTACATTATAACCTTGTATAAAAAGGGTGACAAGTTGGACCTGGCCAACTGGCGCCCAATTGCACTCTCCAACACTGACACAAAAATTCTACCAAAAATTTTAGCAGCTAGATTAGGCACAATCGCATCTGACGTCCTATCACCCAACCAGTTTGGGTTTATACCAGGGCGTTCAATCTGGAACAACATTCACCCTGTTGCAAACATTTTCCAATCCAAAGCAACTGGTGACCTGGTCTTCTTGGATCAGGAAAAGGCGTATGACCGAGTTAGCTGGCCATACCTAAAAAGAATGTCTACATGCCTTTAAACTCCCACCAAGCTTCATAAAATGGGCGATGCTCCTAACAGAATCTGCAACCATGGCTGTATGCGGCCCTAGATTCCTAAAAAACAAGATTAAACCACACAGAGGGCTCAAACAAGGGGATCCCCTCAGCCCACTGCTATACAATTTCAGCTTTGATCCGCTCCTCTGAGTAACTGACTCACGTCTCATGGGGATAACCGCACAAGGACAACCAACAGTCAAGATACTGGCCTTTGCAGATGACTATGTAGCAGGTATAGCAAACAATGAAGATGCCCGACAGCTGGAACGCACTCTAGAGGAATACTCCAAGGAGAGCAATGCATCGCTCAACAAAAGGAAGACAGAAATCATACTCTTAGGCAAATACACAAACAATTGGGCCACAACATCAGAACCTCACACCAACATTCGAATAAACCCAATTTTATCACCCTTTGCAACACCTCCCACCACCACTCCTGTCCGACACCTTGGAATCTGGCTAGAATCAGGGGGATATGCTAATGAGACAATGGAAAGTAAACTGTTACAACGGGTATCCAAACGCGTCGCCTCCCTCAAGGGAAGAACCCCAGGACTAACAGGACGAGTTACAGTTGCTAACTCGCTCATCCTCCCAATACTGTGGTACTAGGCCCACGTAATCGCCTTCTCACCTACCTTTATAACCTCAATCCGCGCGCTTATCCAGGGCTGGATGTAGCCTGGCTCTCACCCTCCTATACGGATGGAAACACTATTTGGCCCACGCTCAAGCGGAGGCATGGGACTAATGGATTTTGAGAGCCACGCCAATCACATTCTAGGTACCTGGATAAAGGAAATCCTTGCTCCAGATCTCCTGCAACAACATTGGTCCAGAGCATCAAGGACTAACTTTGCACAGGCGCTCAAATTAACCAACCCACATAGTCCACCCAGACTACTTTCATACCTTGCCAAGCACCCTACTGCAACGGGTCCGCATGGAACCTCCCCTCATTTCAAACATATCCTCCAAACTATCCGCTTTATGGGATGGACAATAGAGAACATGGGTACTATACAGGGAAGGGGACGACCCAGCCCCCAATTCAAATTAAGAAACCCAGAAAACCACCCCCAGAGAGATATGCTCGCAACAACCCCAAGCATAGCTAGGATAGAATACCTAGATATGTTGGACATTCCCTATGATTTAACCACACAGAAGGCAATGTGGAAAATGACACACCACCCACTCCTACAACCAAGGATAGAGAAATGCCTGGCGCTGTCTGAGAAGAACCTATAGGATGGCGGACTGTTCCAATTCCCTCCACAAAACATGTGCAGTATGTGGAGGGGAGGGATCCCTACATCACCGCCTAGAAACATGCCCCCCAACCAAAGCTATATGGCAGGAAGTCGCACGCCTGCTTAAGATCCAAAACGAACAGGAATATTTAAAATCAAAGAGCATCTTCGCGCTCCAGATCAAGTCACCAATCCCATCTACCCTCCACTTCCTAATAGTACCCATTGCAATGTGGACAATCACACAATTGCATTAGATGCGTTTAAGGGCACAGTCCCAACCATTCCTGGGGCTATTAACAGATTCCATGTCCACTTACTGGAGCACTTCCAATCCTGGCTCTATGGGTATAGGAGACCAAGGCAAAAAGCGCTCATAGAATCATGGTTCCCACTCTGGTTCCTCCACACAGACCCTTTCCTTCACACCTGCTCCATAGCAGGGGAAACCCCCTCAGAGTAGTGCACCAACCCCCCATACCTGGCAGTCCCGCTGGCAACAGGAGTAACGTGAGTACCCTGGGGTGCCTAAATTTTATATTTGTCAGTTATTTCCTTAGTTTTACATATATTCAGTAATGTCCATCCCCTGGTCGGCTTACCTCATACAAATAAAAATATTTTAGTTTGCACTTGAGGAGGGGAGGGGATCTGACTCAAAATCCATTGGCATTTAGGGCTGAAGTTAAGGCTATACACCTTAATTATTTTTATCAGAAATTTGAACCAAAATTAAAAAGTAATGACGATCAGAAAAAACTAATTAATAGTCTTGGGCTTATGTTTGAGTCAAGTGGGGGAAATGTCTGATTCTGGTGGTTGACTCAAAAAAACCCTTCAACTAACAAATCAGGCTGATTATTCTCTCAAAACTTGGACTGATTACCTTAATTCTCAACTATTGCCAATTATATTAATACAATTTGGGCCAAATATCTCAACATCAATCTAGCCCCATACTTTCTTACATCTTAGGCCAAATATCCTTGCATAATTAAGGCCAATTATATATATGCAACAAACATGGCATTTGGTTCAATTAATTGGGAGTAATGCTCACCATCTATCTTAAGAAATCACCCGGGGATCAATCTTAAAAAAACCTCTGACAATCTCAGGGACAAATAGAATAAGATTGGCACTATAATGGCATAATCAATTTCCCGACCTATGGCAAATTTTATATGTCAATCCTCATGATTGGTAAAATAGCACTTGCACATGGACCGCCCAAATGGGAGTACTTAGTGCTATTAAGAGGCCTGCCACCGTCCCTAATATGGTTATGTCATTTAGTTCTTCGATTACAAATTTCCCAGATGTCATATTCTGTCAGCTGTTTGATGAAACTCAGATTAGGCTGGTCCTTGGACAGTTTTTAGCATTCATATTGCGCATTTTGCCCCTGAAGTCTTCCTGAATATGAGAGTATTTTGCCATCAATAGTCCTAACAATAAGTCATAATTGTATCAGTTTAAGGGCTGAAATGAGGTGGAAAACAATTATCTGCGGAAATTGGATGATTGCTATGTGATCAGGAGACGCCTTAGAGTTATAAATACTGGTGCATGGCCTAATGATAAAGCAAAAAAATAGCATCTAATAAAAATATGTTTTATTAAATTACTTTATCTGGTTTTTTATCAGAGTCTTTTCTTGAAGAGTGCCAACAAGATGTCAATTTAGAATCTTCATCTTATATCTTTGACTGCCCTAGTAAGTATCCAAATTCATAGGGAAGTTTAAGCCTAAGATTGACCAAAAAAATTAAGATTTATTATTCAATAATCCTAGTGAGCTTCTGAACGGTTGATATATCATAAGACACTGGCTAAATTGAAGATCTTTTAGTCAAACTTCTTCATGATTAGATGTGCAGGATTTATTTTATTAAGAGAGAGATCCTCAGAATTTAACAGCCATTATATGAAAAGAGTGAAACAGCTTTAAGATTCCTGAGCTGAGAGCCTTGAAGACATATAGGTGTTCTTAGGAATGATGGTGTATTGCCATCTATTTATCCCAATCTAGCCCAACTCGATGAACCTCTTGTCAAACTGATTTCCCAAAGACCCCTTTCATATGAGGATTAGAGCAAAAAATGCATTTGAGTCAATGAAGAGTCTATTGAAGAGACTTCTGATCTTATGACATCCAGACTATGGGAAGCTATACATCCTGTTTACCAATTTCTTCAACTTAGTCATAAAAGCCATCCTTTCTCAACAGAATGATGATAAAATTGACCATCTGGTTTCCTATTATAGCAAAACGCTTTCCAAGGCTGAGCAAAGTTATAGTGTCACAGAGAAAGAGTGCTTAGCTGTTCTACTATTGGTCAACCTAGTTTAGCCCTTCTTGTATGGTATGAACTTTACAGTTGTGACAGAACACAATTCTCTAAAATGACTAAAAACAATAATGATTCTTTGGGAAGACTAGCTCTCTGGGCTCTCAAGCTTCAGCATTATGACATAAATATTATCCACTGATCTGGAATGAAGCACATGAATGTGGATGGACTGACTCAATTCCCCTTAATATATCTAGAAAATATAAAAGCTGAACGATTACATGACCTACTCATATCGCCTTACTCTTGGGAGGACGAAGAAAAAAACTCAGAAGGTGCTAAAGTGACATGCTCAAAATACTTAGGTTCTTAAATAATTACTATACAAGAAAGTTGGAATCTACTGGCTACCTTACTTGCGACCTTCTCAAGGGTGCCAGTTATAATGGAGGCCTATAATACCTTAGGACATGGAGCCAGGAAAACTTACAAATGGATAAAAGATTGATAAGATTAAGAAGTAATACTGCACTGTAGTGGAAGTATTATATGATTACATCCCTTGTAAAATCAGACACTGCATAAGACTAAGTAGTTTATCAGCCCATGACCCCTCAGAAGCCATTTCACACCATAATCTTATAATATAAGTCCATTACCTGAATCCACATGAGGAAATCAATACATCCTTATAGGGATTGATCTTTCATAAATTGTGGCAAAGCAATCACCATTCCTGTGAATAATGCATAATATACTACTAATATTTTATATCAGAAATCTACTAGGCATGGCTATCCGCAAGTTCTACTATGAAACTATGGGAGGAACTTTACTTCAAGAGTTGTGAGGATCTTAGCTACAAGCATTGGGACTTGACAACTATTCTCAGCGCCTTACAACTCATCATTAATGAGAATTTAGAAAGAGAAATGGGAAGTGGTCTCAAGATTACGCAAGATGGCCACTACCAATCCATTACACTGGTACCAATATCTTCTAAGTGCATTGATGGCTTATCATATAAGTTTCCATCAATTAAGATGTCTTTCTTTAAAGCCTTATATGAAAAAAGCCTGATTCCCAGATTTATCAGCTCGTGAAGTTACTAGTGATAGTACCCAAGAGCCTGAAAATGCACTAAGGAGATATTCCCAAAAAATTATACAACTTTAATAAGAAGCAATGTAAAATATAGTTAAGACGGTCACAAGAGAAGCTCAAGCAATATATTTAACTTGCCAACCTTATCCACCTTTGAGGTTTAAGACTTAGTCCTATCTTATCACAATTAAAAAGCACCCCAAAAGGAAACTTAGATTTCATCTAGGATGGGTCATGTTCTAAAGCTTACAGATGCGGAGATATGTACTTAATTAAATCCTTATAAACTGGAGTAGCTATCAACTGCATACATAGCTGATTATTGCATTGGTACTCCCCTATCAATATTATTGAATGAGGTGATGTCAGATGTCAAAGAATTGGATATGATAGGAAGAATACTGTCCATCTAAAGTCCTCAACCAGTATAAAGCCTAGACCCAAGAAGTGGTTAAAGGGATTACTTTAGTAAATTATTTGGAGAAAATGTTAGTTATAATGGCTCAAATCAGCCTTGGAAAATTCCGTTGGACTAAATTCAGCCTAAGATACCCCAAGATGAAATCTTTCCTAATCAAAATTAAAGGATATAAGGTCAGGCAACTAATACTCAAGGTAGCACATGAGGCATTAAAATAAGATGAACCTCAAAAAGGTTAGAAATCAAAAATCTGCCAGATGATCAGCCTAAGTGCCCTCCAGTTTCATCTGACTAGGGTAATTAACTCACAATTTTGCCCTATCAAAAGTATGATACAAAGGCATTATACCTTCCAAAATGCTTCACCTAACCAAAAGCCCCTTCCAGATTTCCCTTTCATTAATTAGATTAATCCTATTACTTTTGGAGTTTATATTATTCAATCTAACATATATAAATCTCCTTTATTTTATACTAAAATAGAGTTACTTTATTTCTCTACATTATGTTTTTAACTTGACTTCAATACCATTTTATCATACTTACCATAGAACATATACTTTAGCTGATGGAACAAAACGGTGATTTAAAACCCTTTTAAACAGAAATATACTTTTAATGTTTTTTTCAGCTTCAGGTTTTGACTGCTGGGCTTCTTGGGCATAGCACCATCAAGCTTAAAAAGGAATCTAAAAACCCATGAAGATTGGTTGAAAACTTTAAATTAAAATAAATTAAAGTGTAAATGTCATTTAGCCATATATGGTTCTTGTTTGATCAAAACTCAAATACCTGAGAATGAATTGAAGTCAAAAAAATTTAAATAAATGAATGCATAAAAAATTTATAACAGCCAAGTTGCCCATCAGACGTTCTAGAATGGGTCTAAATGAGAATTTCAGAGGCTGAAAATCTTGTATTAGGCTACCAAGGACCAAGCTGTCAATAGCCTATGTGGGAACTTCCCCAGGCTTATTCCTAAGTTCTCCTTCCCAAAGTATATAAACAATCAGGTGAAGGCGCTTAAAGTAACTTTGTATTCTAGAATTCCTTTATAAAGAACATAAGATCTAAAATTACATTCAATATTTTTAAAATATCTTTTGGAAACCCAGATACCTGGTGCCTGAAACGTCATTGAGAACACCCTAGAGTTAAAACAAAGTATCATTTATAAGCTGTTGATCCTTAGGGACATAACTTAACTGTGAATATCCAGTTTATGACTCTCTTTGATAATGATATTTCTTCTAAAACTCTGGTGTAGCCAATAGACATGCAATTTTGTTTATGGTGATGTATCCTGTTTGGGGCTATGGCTTTATGACCAGTTATCAGACAACGCTTGGCAAACATTGGAAGGTGATTTCTGTCACAGATAGCATCTTTTCACACATATGTATTTAAGTAAAATTAATTGACTGTATTTCAGAAATAATTTGAAAGCAAGCAACTTTTTAGCTAACTTTGGTGGTAGTCATTCTATCAATAATCCTGATAACTTCCATTCAATCCTCATATGCCTATGCATCTCTTAAAACCCTAAAGTTGATAAAAATATAATTAAGACATTATTAAACTAATATAGGAAACATAAAGAAATATTTACATCAAATTATCAATTTTAGTTAATAAAAATTACAAATAGATGTTATATATGCTACTTTAAATAAGCACTCAATCAAAGGCTTCTCATTAATAATATATGCTATTTTAAAGTTGCTTATTTTTACAGTCATAATCATTTAAAGTAGTATCTACTATTTAGTTAATTTAAAATTTTAAAGATTATGTTCTGGGTAATTATTTTTAAATTTAAATTTATTGCGGGGGAGGCCAACCATGGGACGGACACTTCCAAATATGACTCAGGAAAGTTAAACTTAGTACCAGGGGAGGCACCCCAGAGAAGCGATGCTATCTCTTGTTGCCAGCGGGAACGCCACTTATGGGGAGGGGGAGGGAACGTGTGAAAGGGCCGTAGCCACTATTGAGCACGTGTGGAGGAAGGGGTCTGATTTGATGAACCAGACTGGGAACCAGGAGGAGACCAGCTGTTGGCAACGCGGTGGGAGGTATCCAAACATCCACGCTTGAAAGTGGTCCACCAAATGAGACCGGAATCTGTGGACAGCTTCTGGGAGGGTGGGGATGGAGCCAGCGATGGCATCCAAGACAATCGTGTGGATAGTCCACATGGCGATTGCAACCATCAGAGCATGGAGGGAGGGTCGAAGAGGGGAGGCCATTGATGAAGCAAACATATCTCTTGACAGACTGAAGGGATACGTTTGATCCTGGCCCAGCAGACGTTGAACTTCGCGCCATATCACTTTAGAGGTGGGGCACTTCTCCAGGCGGTGGAACAGCATTCCATACTGGCCACACATGACACAGGATGAGTGTAAAGCGTTAGAGCGCTCAGCTGTATGATACACCCGCCTCAGGCAGCGCCACACATGGGAGCGGACTTGAGGCTGCAACAGAGGATGGTGTGCGTATTTCCAGATGGTCTTTTGGGTCTCAGTGGAATAAGGGATGTCCATCATGTCCAGGTAGTCCACCCTGGATAGGACATGGGGTCGAATGGGGATCACGCCATCATGGATGGGTAGCCCCTGTACCTCTTGTGTGAACTGAGGAGAGGGGCGGCCTCTTCAGGTTGTATGTCTGCTAATACAAATTCTCCACTCTGCGCTTCGCATGGAGAGTAGGATTCATTTGTAGTGGGTTTTAGTCCCGTGAGGACCTGTGGCTGATGTGTGTGATGCGAGGTATTTCATCAGGGAGTGGGGGTTTGATGGATTGTTGAGGCCCAAGGCTCAGGAGAAGTTGGAGTGGGCCGCGCAGTACCAGTGTTGGGATGGGAGTGTAGGAGCGGTGATGGCCGCGATCCAGGCGCTCAGGATCTTGGCAGCATGGGCTTTGAAGTCAAGCAGGCCCATGCCACCTTGATGATGAGGGCCAAACATGACCTCTAGCCGTACTGGTGGAGGGCGGCCTGACCAAAGCCATACTTGCAGCAAAGCATACAGGGATTTGAAGAAGCTTGGGGAGAAGGGGATGGCGTGGGCTCCAAACCAGACTTTGGATAGGAGCATAAAGTTGGCAAGAACAACCCTGCCAGTGAGGGTAATAGGGTGGGCTCTGAGAGAGGCGACTCGCTTCGTCACGTTGTCCAGTATATGGCACTCCATTACTGCTGATGCATATCCGCCTGCCTCCATCCACACGCCCAGATGGCGCACCGGTCCTATGGTAGGACGTGGCACGAAGGGGAGCACCAGTGGAGCGGTGTGTGTTGAGTTAGTAAGGCGTGGACATGGGCGAGCAGATGGGCCGGGTTAGGAACTAATTGCTGGGGCCCAGCAGTTCTGAAACCGACCAAGGAGGATGATTTCAGTTTTTAAGGCGTTCAGTGCCGCGTTGCTTACCCGGGAATATTCCTGGATGAGGGCTTCAAGCGCGCGTGCATCTTTGCTATTAGACACCCCCACCACGCAGTCATCTGCAAATGCCATCATCTTGACTGGGGTTTGGCCTGGCACATGGACCCCAGTGAGTTGGGCATTCACATTTCGCAGTAGTGGGTCAAGGCTGAAGTTGTATAAGAGTGGGCTGAGCGAGTCCCCTTGTCGCAAGCCCCTTTGAGGGCGGACTACTTCCTTTAGGAAGCCTGGGCCACGCACTGCCATTGTTGCAGATTCCGTGAGCAGCATCACCCAGTTGATGAAGCGGGGGGTAGGCGGAATTGATGGAGGCAGGCCCTAAGGTATTCCCAGTTTACTCTATCATAGGCCTTTTGTTGGTCCAAGAATACAAGTGCCCCAGAGGCTGTGGACTGACACACATTAGCCACAGAGTGCACGTTATCCCAAATTGACCTTCTGGGGATGAAACCGAATTGTTCTGGGGAGATGGTGGCCGATGCTACAGTCCCTAAACAGTTAGCCATGATTTTTGTTAAAATTTTGGTGTCTGTGTTTGTTAGAGAAATGGGGTGCCAAATGGCTAAGTCAAGCTTATCCCCTTTCTTGAAGAGTGTGACAGTAAAGGCCTCATGTCCTCCTGGTAGGAGGCGCGTTTCCAACAGGCTTTGGTTAAGTGAGGCTAGCAGCAATTGGGATATATATTTAAAATATTTTTGTAGAACCTATATGGAATGCCATCTGGGCCTGGGCATTTTTGGTAGGCGCACTGCGAATGGCTGTCCATAATATGTTCAGAGTAATTAAATTCATTATTTCTGGGTATTGGAAAATGGTGCAGATATGAGCTCGGTCAAGAAATTCTGCCATTTCAGCTGGCTAAATTGGTTCAGCTCAATATAACTCAGAGTAATATTTTTTTGTTTTGATTGCCACTTCCAGCCGGTGTGTCTGCAATAGACTTATCTGATCTTCGCACCTGTGTGCAGGCCACGCTCTGGCGTGTTGCAAAATTTTTTTTAAAGAAGTATGCGGTGCACTTGTCACCTTTAGTGATGCGTGTGGCCCTGTATTGGACACAAACCTGATGTTTGTGTTGCCTTTTGAGTGCGTTGAGGTGGGCAGCTGCCTCCGCCCACTTCCAGCCCCATGCAGGGCTGTATCCTGTGGCTTGAATTTTGGACTCCAAGTGGGCCAATTCCGCCAGAGCACGCGAGATAACTGCTGATGTGGCTCGTGAGCGTCTGGAGGAGAGATGGCGATAGTGGTGGATGGTGTCCTCTTTGAAAGTTGCCCATGTGGAAATGGGGTCCGCGCAAAATGGTGCAACAAATGATTTTGCCAAAGTTGCCTCTTCCACCCACGTGGAAAATCCTGGCGACGTGAGCTCGGGGGGCGGATTTTGCACCAATGTGGGGCCTTTTCAACTGTGACGGGTAAGTGGTAGGTTATCGAGACCAGTTGGTGGTCGGAGAATTCCAATTTTGTTGTTTTGAAGTGGGAGATGTGGGGTTGGAATTTCGCCAGCGTTAGAATAAGGTCAATGCAGGTCATGGACCTTAATTGGCCGTTGTGGATGTGGGGACGCATCATGTTTTTGAGCAGTGGGGCATGTCATGGCAGCGCATCCATTAACCCAAGGGTGGCTTTTAGAACGCATAGTTCTACATGACCCTGTGGGGCATGGGGTGAGGGAGGCCACCAGTCTGTTGGTGAGGTTAGCCAACAGTTCATGTCGCCAACTAGGAAAGAATCAGGGGGTAGTGGGAGGGATTTGACTGACGAGAAAAATTCCTGACGCTTGTGTGCACCGTTTGTGGCATAGATGTTGATGATTGCATGCACAACGTCAGCCCACAAGAAGGTGATGATGAGCACTCGGCCATTTAGGAATGTTTCTGAGGATGTGAATTTGAAAAAATTATTTTTCTGAATTAGCACCCCACAGTGCTCTGACCAGAAGGATAGGGATGGGAGGAGCATTGTTTTCCAAGCTTCCTCAGAACCTCATGGACAGTGGGACTCCTGGATGGCCAGGATATCCATGGGTAAATTGTGTTGTAAAAAACTCAGTTTCCTAGCCCCAGATGGGGAGGCCTTGAGTCCGGCGATATTCAATGTCCCTAGAGTGAAGGTTCCCCCATCGCACCTTAGGTGTGAGGAAGTGGGCCCCCAGGCCCACCAGCCTCTTCAAGGTCCCCACAGGCTTTCACAGCAGTGCGGGTGTTAGCAGCAACGCTATTGGGGTTTTTGTTAATTTTTGTGGAAAGAGTCGCATTGGCTTTGGCCTTCGCTTTTTGTTTTCCCGATGTTAGACGGATTTTTGCAGTGCGGATGAGTTCGGTGCACTGTCAAGCGGGCAAAAAAAATTTTTTCAGTTGGGATAGGTCCCAAATCGGTTTCAACTGGAGCTTGGGTGCAGCAATTGGGTGAGATTGAATCTCCCATCAGATCCTCAGATTGAGTGGCCCACTTGGCATGGGCTTCCCAATCTGATTGGATGATGGATTCCCGAGTCACTTCCACCACAAAGGTCTCCATGTCCTCCTGGCGTTGTGAGTGTGGGATGGCAGTGGTGGCCTTGGCTGCTTCCTTGGCCATGGCCCTATGGGCCTGCTTGGCCTTCTTCTGCTCCTGCGGGGAGATGGGCTTTACCAATAGGTAGTAGCCTTGTGCTCCCCACGGGAAAGCCTCCTTGGTGCTTGTGGTTGGTTTGTAGTGCGCCTCTCCATCGGCCATGGCCGCCGAGGGGTGCTCTTGGAATGTGACACCCTCCTTGATGGGGCATGTGTGCGCCTTATGGCCAAACATGTCACAGTGGGTGCAAATGGGGGGGTGCGCTGTCCACAGTTACCTGGAATGGGTGGGTGGTATGCCCTGCAATATCAATAAAAGTGGAGTGCAGGATCTGGGTTAGGTCCTTCACAATCTCCTCAGTTGGGGTCAGAACTACAATGGCTTTGCCGGTGCACAGGTGTGGCATCAGCATAAAGCATTGCATTTTGAAAGATTGTATTTCGCTGTATATGGCGAGACCATCTTCCAGGTGTTGTTCCAAAATGTCACATCTTACCGTAGTAGGCAAAAAGTCAAACGTGAGGAAAATTTGGTTTGATTTTGTCCATCTGGTGCATTTAGTTTCAATGACCTGTTGCCCTTTGGGGAGGTCGACCACTATGCGCACCACTGCAGCCTCGTCTGCTGCTATTTTGCTTTTGAAACCCAGGTCCAGCCAACCGCGCAACATGGAGTGAGGTGCAACGTACACCGCGGTCAGAAAATTTTTGTGTACATCTTCACAAAATTTTTCCCATAAGGCCATTTTTTGGATGTCCAGATACACATGGACTCCAAATTCCACCGATGAAAGTGGCTGGGAGTGTGGCGTGTTGATGTACTGGTTGCATTGTGCTTGCCACATGAGTATCTCCAGGGAAATTGTGACCGCCAGTTTTTTGAGATTTTTGTCTATTCTTCCAGATTCTCTGGGGCGTTTTTGAACGTTAGAGGCCGCAGGCCTTCCGCCTGCTCCTCTTACCTTGCTTGCCCAACTGCTCCCTTATATGGGCGCAGACTAATCTCCTATGTGAGATTATCAAACTAGATTTAGTCTTGAATTGAATAGGCTGCAAAAGTGTTTACAACGAGAAAGAAAAGTTTATGTTCTAGGTAATTTTTAATTTTAAAAAGTAATTCTTTTTTTAACATAAATGGTACATTAATATTATATAAATTCATTTATTTTTCCTACTAGATAAAAATCATAGTAAGCTGATTAAAATATATACAAAAATATAATTACGGATTTATCCTTATAAGAAATCAGAAAAATTGTTGCTATTTATAACCTCTAACATATGTAACACATGGATAACCCAAGTTTCTAAATGTTGTGTCAGTAAATCAACCACATGGCCAAAAGAGAGTTGCCTCAATATAATGGCGATCTAGGTGATTTACCAATTTAAAGGAACAGCTCCCACTACAAATGCCTTAAAAACTCAGCATTGCTCTGGAGACTCCAGTGTCCCACTTGTCTGAGGTATGGGGGCCAATCTGATCTCATCACCTTTGGGGTCTCTGGAGTAACCTACATACTACTTAGTAACCCCAAGGCATCAGAACATGTTCTTTCATTAGTCAAACTAATAAAAAAAACTAACTTTTTTGAAAATCTAAAATATTCAAGCAAGTAGATAGATTTAATATCAGTAGAGCAATGTAAGGTGTATCCATTTAAGAACTCCAAACTGAGATTTGGACGCTGCTACCTGCATGTTATAAAATAAACTTGGAAGTTAAATATATAAATAATTTGGTTGTGTAAGCCCATTGATCCCAGAGTTTACAGCTGGCCAGAAACTAAGTCAAATTTACATAAAATTTAGACAAAAATTAATGATCAACTTTATTTTAAAATTAATTATTGAAACTCAAAATACGCCATACAACCATTGCATGAGATGGATTTTCTATGAATATGCCAATAGGGAAACCATCTCATGCAAAACCAATTGTCAGAACATAGGGCATGCAAATAATTTAACTTCCTCATTCTATATTATTCCTTCAATCAAATGTAACCTGGTGCTTTATATTTGATTTAGGTTTGATATGTATTGGATATGGGATATAAATCTAATTATAATGCCAAGGAACCATGGAATCTGACTAAAAAGCAAGGACACTATAAAATAAGAAATTAAGAGTGGTCAAAATGACTACAAGTAAATTAGTTTACCTATAGAAAAAAATGTAAACTTAATAAAATAGAAAGGATAATAAAATTTAATTAAATGATAAGAAATCTAAAAGTTAGTCAAGAGTCTGAGATATCTAGAATTTAGACTTTGACAGGTGATACTAGTAAAAATTTGAACAAATGGCTAGATCCTGATACATGCGACTAATGATAAAGTATTTTTTTAGTACTAGATGGTATCAATGATAAAGTATTCATATATATATATATAATTATTATAAACAAGATTTTTTGCTGAATTTTTAGTCTATCCTAAATAGTTGAAGAAATAAAATAATGCGTCATACATATATTCAGATGTGATTAGTAAAATAACTTAAAATAGGGGATGAGATTTTACGCAATATTTGAAAACCTAAGCTACCATTTTTGCCAATCAAACCTGCTCAATATAACTAGAACATCAAGTATTAAGTAAAGATTATAAATGTATTTGATCTTGAGCCCTGAAATGAATCACTGTTACCCATCCATGGTTTAATACTTGATTTAGACAATCAACAATTTCTATGGGCAATGGCCTGAGATCTTATTTATGCTAACTTAAAGATAAAATGCATTCACTCCTGCTAAGATGTCGCCATTTGTAAAATTATCATACATTCTATTTTTAGTCTCTATACCACCTGATATTTGCAGCCAAGAAAAGCTTTATGGCGTGGTAATTTTTGCATCTAATGGAAAACCCTTATTATTGAAGGGACTAATTGGTTTGTTAAAATAATATAATAGTGTCCAAACAGTTGGAAAGCATCATCACAATCATAATCCTGGATATTTCATTGGATCTGTTATTACCATCTGCATAAAACAAGATATTTAACTGATGACAATATAGCCTTTAAGCATGATAGCATACATCTCATATACTGCTTCTTATTCTTTAGGATAAGGTCAAGGATCAGATGAGTTTTATAACTAAAGAGACAGTTAAAAACATCTATGAAAGTTCCTAATGTTCATAAATAAGTAAGCACATTAGAACTTAAACTATATGAGTATTCTTTATAAGACCAAATCTAGTTGGACCTAGAATTTACAATGTTGGTTATAAATGAAAAGGCTTTGCACTTTAATTAGTAACTCTTTTATTTATTATAAAAAGCCATTTTTTCAAGAGAGTTTCTGTAACTCTCCCATTCCCAGTAATGTGGTACGCGGTGCACAGCCACACTGCCAGGGAACCAGTCATTAGTAAGAGAGTAAACATGGCACTGCGGAGGATGCCAGAGCAAAAAGGACCCAGGGCGAGGGTATACAGAGCAGTATGTAATAAGAGATAAAATATTATTAACAAAACTTGTTGGTTTCCAAAGAAGAGTCCACATCAAAGTGAAGATCAGTGCAGTATTGCTTGGTTACTTTGGTCTGGATGAGACCAAGGCCCAGAGGTGCACCAGATATAGGAAACAATTTAGTGAAACTACAATGACCAACACTGTTAAAGACCTCCTTGAGGAGGTCTGCGCACAGGTTTTCTCAAGGAAATATATTTCAAAAAACATAAACTAACTGAAGATTTTTTATTAGAAAGCAGATCAACGAGGAAGGTTGGTTTTGGGGAAACATACTTAAACAATTTAAGGGGGAATTTTCAATTGGTGGAAGTGGTGCTATTCCCAGGTGCACCAATAGGCGCACGTTTCCATCAGCCAGGGTACTATATCTAATATTGACCAAACTTGAGTTATTAATTGTATACAAGGCCAACCCAATTTAGAGATTTCAAAAATTGATTGGGTCTTAAAACCACACTTGCCAAGCTACCAAACTAATCATCGCCTTTAATAATGTAGCTAGTGCATTTTAGCGCCCTTGTCATAACACTGGGCTGAGCGTCACACAAATCCCCTAGTCTGACCTGGGCATATCTGACCTAACCCATCGCTGGACCAGGGTATGTTTGAGGTCAAGAAGGTCTTATAATCTTCACCTTTTTGACCTCCTGATGACTAAAGTTATCATTAAAGTTGTTACCCTCAAGTATGGCATCAGGACATAACATTACCCTCTCATTCTTTTGAGGCTTCGCCTCCCTCCAGGCTTTCTCCAGGGAAAAGTTCTTGTGAACTGGGGCCAACTTCATAGCTGCGATGGTGTTAAATCCTGGATTCTTCAATGATTGATAGTTCCCATGAGGTTAACTGCACATATTTTGGTATGTGCACAATTCGTGTTGTCTGATAGTAGTTGTTAGTTGATTGATAATAATATGAAGACTATTGTTTGTAGTTGATTAGATAACCCATTCTGGTCCAAGGCTAGACCTGTAATTCTCCACGAAATACTTGTGATGTTGTCAGTAGTGAATTCTACCCTTATCCACCTAACTTGATCCAAACTCAGATCACTAAGTTTACGGCCTTTCCTCTTGTGTCATGAAGTCAGCAGCAATTCCCATCTAAGCTCACCTTCTTTTCTAAGAATCATTGATCCTTACTCTTTATCCAATAAGATAGTCCCCAATTATCGCACACAGCAATACTTATCTGAAGATGAATAGAACTTAAAAATAATAGATTTTACAAACTAAGTATCTTTTTTATGTGAAAAATCAAGGTAAATTAAAGGAACTTGGCGCCCAACCCTCAGTTGGCACCTCAGCCATGAAATGGCAGCTATTGCTGTCGAACTTCCCTTTGATCTCACCAGAAATGGTCTTCTACATCTGGTTATGATTACTTCATCAGACATACTTGAGACCTAAAACGGACAGAGTCATAAAACATGTCCCTATTGTTTATCACTTGATCTCAGTGGACCAACCCCTATTTGGTGAGCGACCTGCTTAGATAATGGGACTTGTAACCACTATGGCAGGTCGTGAATTAAGTGATCAATTCACTAGTTGCAGGTGGCATCACTCACCTCGCAACTTGCTCATTAAATTTCCAATTGGATGGTGATAAGACCTGACTAATCCCAATTGGTACACCTGATAGTCAATCATCAATAAACTTTCAGATGTCCCCATTTTGTTGGAAACTCTGCTTGACACTATCTTAAGCAAAACCTGGATTGATCCCTGACTGATACAAACCTGGAGATTTACCTAAAGTAACCCAAACATTAATAACCCAAATCGGGGCCAACTGATATCCAATTCACTTGCCATAAGGAATTATCCCCTTAGCGATCCACAGGTTATCTAGAAGTCTGGAAAGTGGGCAAAAATCCCAAACACATCCCCCTCTTGCCTAGATTTCCAGCAAGAATAGGATTAGGACAGAAGAATATCACCTCAGACCAGGGCGAATATTTCTTGGTTTCTAGCAGAGAACAGTCAATCTGTACTCAACTCTGCTCAGAACAACCTTCAGAATGTGGTTCTCTTCCTCTTTCTCTTTGCTACTGCCTCCTCAGAGCGTGGTCCCCACACCCCTCTGTCGTGACAAGCTGATTGATTTACTTGTGATAGTACTAGTCCTGGAAAGCCAATTCCCCCAGTCAGGGATTATGACCCATTGTCATATTCAGGATCTTGGTCAGGCATTCTCCATTTCTTGAACATCCTCCTAAACCTTAGGAATAAGTTAATGCCATTTCTTTTGTCTCACAGCAAAAAGTAAGGATGCTCAACTATATTCGCTTTTGTTATTTTCTCATAATAACTTCTTTGCTCATATCATTCTTAACTTCTTTTCTTAAGAGCTTATCCCATTATTTTTGAGATTAATTTCACTTCAAAAAAAGATTAATTGATACCAAAGTGAATAATGTGACTATAAAAAAAGTCTAACATCCCCCCTATTGTCCAGCTCATATGTTGAATTCAGAATCTTGGTATCAGAAACTGCTCATCAGTATGTCTGATAAAGATGCTCATATTTTTCAACTGATGAGTCAATCTGCGTGACAAAATCTCATTTATGGTCCCCCTAGGACTCATACTCCAAGTCAAGCACCAATATCCAGTCCTTCCATGGAACAACCAGAAATAGTATTCAACCCTGACAAAACTAGATTACAATTGTCTCTAACAACTTGCAGCCAATCCTCCCTTTGTTGTTTATTACCAAATTAGATTTTGATAAGCTCCTGGATTCAGCTCTTTTTGAAGATACTCCTACTATCATTGTCAAACCTCATGAAGCAATGCCCTCTGCTATTTATTGATTGTTCCTTGCTGGATCTGACTTGCTCCCTGAGTTCCTTTTCTTACTTGGCTTATTCTATAAACCAGATGTTCTGTCAACTGAACTAGCCATCAGAATTCACAAACATAACAAACTCCCCTACGCAGAATTGAGGACCTGAGTGAACAAGGCTCTGTCCATATTTCTGAACCCCTCCAATCTCGAAACATTCCTAGATTAAGATGTTGAAGCCTATGTCCTTCATTTTGAAAGCCAAGTTCTTTGAAGTTGGGCCACAAAGCTTTCAGCCTCTCTGGATTCCATTACTCATTCTTCTTTTGCATTCAAGAAGCTTATAGTCATCATCTGCAGGATACCGTCGACTCTCTGCACAACTATCTCAATTCTGGCACATCCCATTGGTACCTTCCCCTTATGACTTTGATTGAGGGCATGATTTGGTAGCCCCTACCTAGTTTCCCTTGCACAATGCTGACTCATATATCTAATGTTCTTGACAAAACCCATTGGTAATTGTTCAAGACCAATCTTCAAGCTCCAGTGCCATATTTGGATTACTTGGGGGTTAAATGCTGAATGCATTATCTTGCTCTGTTTCTTTCCTCCATGATCTGGGGTATTGCGTTTGGCAAGTACTGAAAGCTCCATCTCTCTTCCCCTCATTGCATTCTCGCAGGGATCAGCCTTTTTTTAACAAACTTGGCTTCAAGTATGTCTAGCCCTTGCTAGCGTCTGATCTTCACATAGCTTTTGACAGTTTATTTACTCCTACTGCTATACATCCTCCCTCCCCTCAAAAGGCGACATAGGCGGAATCATCCTCTAGTTGAGGAAATCAATAAAAAATTACACATATATACTTTTATGTGTATTTCTAAAATTTTTTCCTTATATTTTTTAGTCTTTTAGTATTATTTTTTTCTTTTTTATTTAGGACATGACCTTCACTTGGTTTAGATGTCCATCTTCTCTATTTATTCCACCAAACTGATTCAAAGGTATACTTTGACTTACTAATTTTCTTTGATCCAGAGGTCTTATTTTTAAGACTTAACCATATATTTTGGTTCAAAGGTCTCTTTTTAGGATTTAAACAATTTATCAGGACATAACCATCTTAATGGTTCAGCAGTCCTTTGGGAACACTCTTTCTATCTTTTTCTTCGATCCACTGCTTTAAATATTTAGCATGGACTCAATTCACAATCCTTCCATTCAAGAGGTTCTTGATGGAATAGGCATTCATCGCCATCTTGGCGATAATCTCAAACAGACCCAACCACAACGTATCTAGCTTGTTTTTTTTAAAAACTACGCATATCACAATAGTCAACCTTTTTGCCTACTTGATATTTTGATAATGCCAGTCAGTTCTTATGATCCGTCATTTTGGCCTTGATTCTCCTCTTTATGGTCATATCAAATGCTTGCAATTAAATCTCAATCAGGTTATTTGACAATTGGATTAGTCAATGTCAGCACTCATCCCAAATGTTGATTTAACCACCAAATATGGATTCAGCAATAATGAGGCCTTCCTTCTGTGCAGAAATTAAAATGGCGTTTTTTTGTTGCCATATGGTAACTTTGTTTTAAGAAAATTCCATTAAACTGAGGTAGTTTTCCATGTGGAAGTTCTCCCTGCAACTAACTTCATCAGCGTCATGGCCAACGTTCCATTGACCCGTTCTACCAGTCCATTTTTCTCTGGCCAGTAAGGTACTGAAATGACACCTTGGACCCCACTATCTCATTCAATAATAGGATTACATGGTATGTGAAATTCATTCCATTGTCACCCAACAAGACTTGCAGGCATACATGGTGGTTTATGACTTGATTCAGGATAAACCTTGCAGTGCTTGTAGCGTCCACTTTCGCAAGGCCTTTGTCTTGACCCATTTAGTCATATGGTCAATCACAACCATGACTTATTTGGTTCCCCCTGTACTCATGGTTAATGGTCCCATCAGGTCGATGGACACCATATGCCAGGCAAATACAGGGCAGACAAGAAGATATCCAGTCTTGTTCTTGTGAGGCTTGTGCAACTGGCACTCCACACAGCAAGCAGATAATCCACTACATCGTAGTTGATAGACTCCCAGTACTAGTACTAGCAAATGTGGTCAGTTGTCTTCCTCAGGACTCCATGCCTGACAACCTTATGCGCAACTTGAAAACTTGCTGCTTGTTTTGTCAGTCTTAGTAATAGAAATCATTTTCCATCAATTGCCTTAAACTTGTCCATTCTAGTCTTGTTATTTTTCATTGCTTCTTAAGTGCACCTTGTATTTCCTGGGGCTCATTCCCAAACTTTTCCTTCTCCCATTCTCCAGAATAGCTCATCCGCTTGCTAATACTACTTGGATCTTTGGTATTCTTGATAAGCCATTCACATTCTGGTGAGAAGCTCCCACTCAGTGAACTATATCATGATCGTAAGCCTGTAGTTCTAATGCACATTGGGCCAGTCGTCCTTCTGGTTCTCTTAAATTATGCAGCCAACGCAGCAAAGAGTGGTCCATCACCAATTTAAAGTGCGTTCCATGAATATACACCTGAAACTGTTTGCATGCCTAAATTACTGTAAGGCATTCAGGTTCAGTAATGGTGTAATTGCTTTAAGCTGCTTATACCTTCTGGCTCACATAAGTTATCGGATGTTCATCCCTGAGCTCATAACTTGGCTCAGTCCACGCCAATCACCGTTAATGAAGCATCAGTTTGGACTATAAAATTTCGATTGAAAATTGGATAGTTCAGTATCAGAGAATCTATAAGAAACTGGAGTAATCTATCAAAAGACTCTGGGCCTCTTCATTCCAAATTAATCCTTTTTTTGAATCCTTCAGCAAGTGAAAGGGGCTCAGCGATTCTCACAAAATCCCATATGAAACTTTGTTTGTATCAAACCATTCCAAAGAACACTTAGATATCTTGGACACTTCTCAGAACGGCCGTTTTCTCTATGACCTCAATTTTCTTGTCTTGCGGCAGCAGTCACCTAGAGTTGATAACAAACCTCAAATATTCCAACTCTTTCATGAAGAAGTGTCAATTCTTCAGCTTGATCTTCAGGTTAACTTCGGACAGTCTTTTGAAGACTTTTTTCAAGTGGTGTAAATGGTCAGTAGATGTCCTACTGAACACATTTATATCATCCAAGTACACCAGGATGCATGTTAAATGCAGGTTATTTAATATGGCGACAATGGCCCTCTGGAACGTTGCAGGCGCAATACATAGACCTTTGGGCTCCTCGTTGGTTGATATAGCCACTGCACGGTGATGATTGCTCACTTCTCCTGTTCTTCCATAGGCAAATTAGTTTACTAATATCTTAATATCATATCCATCAAGGAGAAATACTTTGATTCTTTCAATTGATCTAATGCATTGTCAATTAGAGATAGTGGATATGAATCCTTCTTCATCATTTTATTCAGCTTTTAATAATTGATCACCACCTATTTAGATCTGTCCTTTCTTTTCAGAATCAGGATAGGACTCACCCAGCTACTTGATGACAGAACTAGAAGCCCGTACATCACTAATTTGCTGATCTCTTCTTCCACTACCACCTCGGCCACCTTTGACCATCTAATTGGTTTCATTCTTATTAGCAAATTTTTTCTCGCTCCATTTTTGTGGATGACATTCCTCACACATCCAAGTTATGGTATTCATGGGAGAATACTTCCCAATAATTTTCAAATAATTTTAGCACCTCTTCCTGTTGTCTGTCCATCAGATCAGAGAATAGCTTTTAATTACCCATTAGTTTGATGCTTTTGGTCACCCCTGCTGGTAATCCTATCTCATCAAGGGTCCCAAAATGTGGAATTTCCTCAATTCCACCATCAGGATCATATGATCAAGCACAATGATCTGATTCTTCACTATCTTCATCTTTTTATTCACTAAAATTGACCAGGAGAACTTAGATTTCTCTATGGCCAGCATAATTATTCCAAAAACTACCCAAGGCTCTACTCTGGACTTCTTTCAGGGGCTACTGACTTCTCCATACAACAGCTCAGGTATCTCCAATGTTAATCCCATGCCAACTATGATCTGTGATACCAGCGGTATGGTCCTTGAATTATTGATTTACAATAGAATTCCCTGATTTTCCAGGATTTCCGTTGGCATTTCTCTTCATTTTCATCCAACAAAGGGTAACAAGATCAGGACAATACCATCATTGTAGATCATATTGATAAAATTATTCTTTCTGTTCAGTGGAGCTTCCCCATCTTTATTATAAACTAGTGGTAACTTCTGATCCAAAATGGTCGATGTAATATCTTTAAAGTTACATATAACTCCATACTTTTGTAGAAACTCGGTCCTGACCAGCATATCATAGTTTTGGTTGACCAAAACTATTTGTGATAAGGATACCACTAAAGATTTATATTGGAGTGGAAAAGCACTATACGCTCCACAGGAGATGATGCATTCAGCCCAGCGGTCCCATATTATACTCTATGCTCCAAACCAGGAGATATTCTCATCATCTTCACCAGCTTGGTTGAGACAATAAAGGTAGGTGCTCCACTATCCATTATCACCCGCACCCATACTTAATTAGTCAGTATATCAATGTATGTACACTTTGAGAATTGTAAAGCCATATTTACTGAGTGTATAGTGGCGTTATTCGCCAAATTGAGGGTGTGAAAAATCGTACCAATAGATCAAGAATGATTCCTTAATCATGCTAATGAGGATAGACAGGTTTGCCTCATCTGATTTTACTTCAGTCAACTATTTCAGATTCTCCGTGGCATAAATTTTGTCCACTAGTTGTTGTGCATACGGCCAAGCAGCTTCCATGATTATTTTGGGGTTGATCCCCATCACTCCATATCTGGATACTGCATTGACTTTCAGATTGACCACTTGATAAAGTTAGTCCTGCGCATCTTCATCAATGAACAGATTCTTAATGTCAATTTTTTCATGTAAGATATCAGGATAAGGTTTATCCGCAGCTTTAGATCATTCCTTATCTAGGCTGTTGGCTCTTTTACCAACTCCTGTGCGGTTTAACTTCTTTTGTCTAGACCACATTTATCTGTTCCTTTGGCTTATTTTATTGAACAACGAAGTGCCCCTTCCTCCACACTGAAAACAGAGTTTGTATCTCTTATTGGTCCGCTTTAACTCCTTGGGCCTATTTCCCAGAAAGGTTCAATTATTGGACTCCTTAGCACTCTCAGTCCCCTTCGTAGGACTCTAATTTTACACTAGACTCAGTTTGAAGCTTCTATTAGGGGAATCAAATGTAGCTCCTAATATCTTTAAATAGTCCACCATCTGTGAGATGGTAATCTCAGTTGTGAACATGGAATACATAATTTGATGTAACTTATAATAGGGCTTAAGGGCTGCTAGCAATGCGATTCATTTGTCCAAAAATCCAGTAGTTTACCTCAGATCAAAATCTGAAACACTTAGTAGAATTGATCAGTAAATTTTGCTAAGGACTCATCCTTCTGGATTTAGATTCCCATAAAATTCTGTTTGCGCTTTGACATACATGTGAGACTTCCAAATTCTTTCATTATGGCCACCTTGGCCTCTGAGTATAACCTGCTGTCCCCCTCTAGATGGGTAACACTAAGTTCTGACAATCGGTGTCCAAGCAGTTCATCACTGTCAAAGCTTTTTGACAATTGCATACCCAAACATTCTCATGTTGAACAATCAAAAAATTTCAGGGGTGTTATCATGATGTAATGTGGGTAATTTGGCGTAGCTCTAAATTTCCTCCAAAGTTTCTCTAGCCACCATTTTGGTTAAGCTACTTGACTGACTTGAGGAATGATTTTTGGAGTTATCTCCAAAATACCTGTGAATGCAGTCAGCATATTTCTTGGAATAGTCAACTTCCCAACTGGAGTTCATGGGGTCCTTTCTTCAGCGTTAGTCACCGCATAGAGCTCACATTCACATCTATGAGTATTCAACTCTTTGACTTGCTTTATTAAAAGCTTTATATCTATGCTGAATGAATGCAATTGAACGCGATCTGCTTCACGTTCAGTTATCAAGAATAAAAATTTTCAATCTAGATCTCCTTTTTCTCTTTAATGACGTTACTTTCTTTAGCAACTCATTGCCAAAACTGAAGACATCATTGACCCCTTCCTCAATCTTGGTAACGCTCTCCTCCAAGCCAGAGAATTCTCTGTGATTGGCATAATCTAAGGCGTCCTTGTTAACGTTGCCAATTCCATACAGAGTTTTCTTAACTCATCCTTGTATGACATCTTATACTGGTATATCCTACTCAACTACATCCCTGTAGTGAGCAGCAATTGTTAAAATCCTGGATTCTTCACGATTGATAGTTTCTAGGAGGTTAACTGCACAGGTTTGGTATGTGAACAATTTGCGTTGTCTGAGAGTTGATAGTTGTTTGATAATAGTATGAAAGCTATTATCCATAGTTGGATAAATAGCCCGTTCTGGTTCAAGAATAGACCTGTACTTCTCCATGAAATACTTTTGATGTTTTCAGTAGTGAATTCTACCCCTATCCGCCTAAATTTGATCCACACTCAGATCCCTAAGTTTACGGTTTTTCCTTTTGTGACATGAAGTCAGCAGTAATTTCCATCTAGGCTCACCTTCTCTTCTAAGGATCATTGATCCCTACTATTTATCCAATAAGATGGTCCCCAGTTATCGCACACATTAATACTTTCCTGAAGATGTATAGAACTTTAAATTATAATGAATTTTACTAACTAAGTATCTTTTTTATGTGAACTATCAGGGGAGTTTAAGAGGGAATTTGGCACCCAACCCTTAGTTGGCACCTCAGCTATGAAACTGTAGCTGTTGCCATTAAACTTTTCCTTAACATCTCACCAGCGATGACCTTCTCCAGCTGGTTAGTATTCCTTCATCAGACATCTTTGAGACCTAAAACGGACAGAGTCAGAAAACGTGTACCTATTATTTCCCACCTGATCCCAGCAAACCAACCCTATTTGGTGAGCGACCTGCTTAGATAATGTGACTCGTTACCCATTATGGCAGGTTGTAAACAAAGTAATAGATTTTCTAGTAGTAGACGGTATCACTCACCTCACAGCTTGTTCATTAAATTCTTAATTGGATGGTAATAAAATTTGACTGATCCCAATTGGTACACCTGATAGTTAATCATCAATTAACTATTAGATGTCCCATTTTGTTGGCAACTCTACCTGAAGAGACTTAAGCATTCACCCATATTTATCCCTGATGGATCTGAACCTGACAATTTTGCTTAATCCCCCAAATATTATTAACCTAAAATTGGAGTCAAACTATATCCCTTTCACTCACCATAGGGAATTATCCCATAGCGATCCACAGGTTATCTAGAAGGCTGAAAAGGTAGGCAAAAATCCCAAACATATGGTTTGCTGAGACTTGGGTCCTGTAGCCTCAGGAACCTGCTCTTTAAACTTTGATATGATCCTGGCATGGGCGTAGTTGCGCGCTGATACCCAACTGTTTTTCAATGCTTCAAATCCTTTCAGGATACTAGGTACTCAAGCCTTTTTCTGGCTCTAACTGAGGCTATAATCTACTCCACTTCCCACTCCGGCGCACCCATCCATGAGAATAGCCTCTGGTTTTTCTAGTGGAGGTCCCTCAAACAACATAAGCTTACTTTCATGGAAGACCTTAAAAAGATCCGGAATGAGGGGGAGATCCAACTGGTATAAGGCGTGGGCAACCTTTGTGAAAACGCGGTAAGGCCTGATCCTCTTTGGTCCATGTTTTCTACAGGGTTGCTTGATGGGGATGTTTTTATCATCCAGCATCATGAGATCCCCTTACTTGTATGCAGGACCTACTCATCTCTTCTCGTCCGCGTTCTCCTTATAAGAAAGCATAGCTGCATCAAGTCGTGCTCACCCCCTGTTATAAATTCATGGTAATTTTTGCAAAGTCCACCACCGCTTCCACCTTGGATTAAAAACTGACTCCATTTTGAATGCAGGGTTGAAGCCATAGTTGAGAAAAAGGGGGAACAACCAATTGATGCATTTTAATTGTTGTTATAGCTAAATTAATCCAAGGAGAGATGAAAAACCTAATATAGATGATATAAGGCGGTGTAACACCGCAAGAACTGTTTGAGGCATTGGTTCACTCGTTAAGTATGCCAATTTGATTGAGGGTGATAGGAAGTTGAATGGCAGGGACAGATCTGAAGAGTCTTACATAACTCTTCCCAAAAGACAGAAAAAACTGGGGTCCGTGATTGCTAATTATTTCTTGGGGGACCACGTTAAGAGCAAGCATATGAGAAACGAAGAGCCTAGCCAACTTGGCTGCTGTTTATGGGGGTTTCGCAGGAAATAAAGTGGGCAAACTTTGTAAAACGGTCCATCACTATCTTGGTTGCATTGAAGCCATCAGATACAGCTAATTCTACAATAAATTTCAATAATAAAGAAGTCTAAGGCCCTTCAGCCGTTTGAAATGATACCAACAACCCTGCTAGTGACTAGCAAATCTTTTATTTGGTTGCAAACCAAGCACTCTTTACAATAAATGTTGTCAGAATTGCAGATGACCACATTATCCAACCTTTTAACTAATAATAAGATTCAATGATTAAATTATAATCATATTGGATCAGCAACATCGGCCAATTGATGGGATTATTGTTGGGCATCATCCCCAATAATATTTGAGGCCACAGACTAATAAAAATATTGTTGGGCATCATCTCTGATGATATTTGAGGCCACCTAAAGATGAGAATTTCATTGGGCATCATCCTAAACGAAATCAAACAATATTTGATATGGGAATAAAACCCAATGTTCAAATTATAGGGAATCATTCAGAGCATAACAGATTAGAGTCATCAGAAACTACCAAATTATTTGAACGCCGGAGGAAGAGTAGAATTGTCATTGGCCAAAACAATTGGTTTTGAGTCCCTAATATCAATTGTTTGGTTTGCTGAACACTCAAGGATTATGCTGCCTAAGAAACCCAAGGCAACGGTACCCAACAAGAATGGTGCCTAACACTGAGGGCCAAACCAGTATAGGTGCACAAATATTTCCCAGAAGACAGCTGGAAAGTTGTGTGCTGATTCTAACTATAAAAACCCCAAATTATTCTCTAATAAAAGCAGATTCAAACTTGATAGTAGCTTAGTTGTTTTAACATTGGATGTTTTAACATTACTCTTAAGACAAGAGTGCAAGGATCAGATATCCTTAGGTCAATTTTATCAAAATCTCCGCTTGGTTCTGCGAGAAGGGAATAGGGAAAGTGTTCCTACCAGTACAAAAATATCTTTAAGAGGAAGAAGCGCCTGTCTAGCGTTGGAAAATTCACTCAACGGGGCTTTTGGCAATCAACTAAAATAATAGTCTTCATACTATTATTGCCCCAGTTCATATTATTAATCAGCGCAAGAATCTTCGAATCTGTGCAGTTGAAATCTAGGGCCAGAAGCGAGCCACCACCAAACCCAAGATTTTAACATTGGTGCTCACTACAGGGGTAGTTGAGATGTCAAAAGCCAATTTAAACAGCAATGTCTTATAAGGAAGAGCTTAGGAAGCTCTGGGTGGAACTACAGGCTGTCAATCAAAATGTGCTCAGCTCAGAATCTTATGATGGTGTTAGTGCCTTAGAGGAGTGTATGATCCAGAAGGAGGAGATGCTCGAACAATTTGGAATAGTTAGTAATGACCTGTGTGGGAAAGTTGCCTCTTTGAAGTGGTAAGAGGGAGAACTTGTTAAAGAAATTTTATTTCAGAAAACCAAATGGGAAGCGGATCAATAATGCATCCTGGGGTTGCAAGAGGAGATGGTGAAAATGCCAAGTGTATTGAGGAATTGGATAAACACAAATGTGATTGTGAACATTTTGAGGAAAATGAGGCCAAAGCAAAAGCATGTGAAATGCCAACCAGGAAGACCTCTCTGACCCAAAATATTCCTAAACCATTAGCTGGTGTGTCAGAAATGACTCCCAAGCCACTCATATGGCTTCTCGAGTAGCTGGGTCAGGATCTTCTATAACTGGAGCAACCGAGGAATTTTGAAATATGCCAAAGTTGCCCACCTTTCACCAGAATAACGCCCCAGTGTTTTTCTGCTTATTTGAGGTGACCATGTTTAATTATGTGGAACATCAAAAAGCGGTGACATTAATGAACTGCCTTAGCACAGACTGCGAAAATCTGGTGCTACCTCACCTCAATGGAGTTAATTGGTCATATCTGGAGGAAAAAGCAGCCATTATATTGGAGTTTGGAAGCCCTACTCAGATGGAAAATTTGTGCTAAGAATGCATGGGTATCCAATTCCTCAAAGACGAGACCCTGGCTAGCTTCGCTGACCATTTTTACCAAGAAATCCAGATCTTGGCAGGAACAAATGTGATAAGTGACTTTGATGCACGCATAGACATGCAGTTGGCACTTCGTCCCTAATGAGAATTCCATTAGATTATGGTGGCAGCGCTAGTGACTCAAACAATTACCTCTCAGATGGTGGACCATCTGAAGATGCTTAGAGCCACGTTTGATGCTCCCAAATTTCACTTTTAAAGCAATTAAAATGAAGGCTAAAATATTGTCAAATTCGTTGAACCATTTAAAGAATCTGAGAGTTGAGTTGTGTTGAGAAGTAAACCCAAAGTTTAAAAATGAGTGGACAAATCGCCAATCCGTTGTTTCCAATGCAGGAAGTCAGGTAATATAATTTTTTAGTGTCAGGAAAGAAATCTGAAGGATCAGATGAATCTTGTTTAAACCCAAGAAACTGGTTCAGATTCTGGAAAAGGACCAGCAGTCTATATCAGGGACATGCTAGTACTGCTGATAAACCTGTCCCACCTGACATAATGAATAAAGAAATCGATATCTCTGACCTATTTGTAAATGATGACTCGCCAGATCTGCTCCATCAATGAGTTAACTTGAATGTTAACACTATAACTTCAGCCAAAGCAAAGGGGATCAATCCCAAAATTGTTAATGAGGTCGCTTGACCCTACATATGACAGTTAGTGGAGAAAGTTAGATCTGCCAAAAGCTCTGAAGACTTAATCAAAATGAAGTTAGATGAGGCAAATGTTTCTTTACCTATCAGTGCAATCAAGGAGTCATTCCCTAATTTATCTGATCAAATAATACACACACTTGATTTGGCAATTAAGGCGTTATCCATTCAAAAATCTTCATTGCAGTACTTATAGTGTACCTATGTTGTTATTATAGTTAATAGGATTAGAGTCCGAGCCATGATTGATAGTGGAGCGCCAATCAACATCGTTTCCACCAAATTAGTGAACTGTATGAAAATCTTGCTGGATTTAGAGCACGAAAATAGTATGGAACAGCTGGTTCAGACGTTATCATCTCATGTGGAGCCTACAGTGCGCTACCACTTCGGTTTGGATCACTGATGGTGTCAGCTCCCGCCATAGTGCTGGCCAATCCAAACTATGATATACTTATTGGGACAGAGTTCTTGAGAAGTATGGGATGAAATGTAATTTCATAGAAAACACACTGATGATAACGGGGAAGACGTTGCCTTTGATTTACCAGCGGAAGGGAAAAATTATGCTGACAAAGAGAAATAATTTTGTCAATTTAATTTATAGTGATGGTATTATACCCATTCAATAAAAATTAGTCAGATGAAAATGGAAATTAATGCTGATGGAAATGCTGGAGAATCGCGGGATACCTCTAATGTCAAATGTGGCGAACACTATTCCTCTGGGGCTCAAATCTTAGTTAACACTGGGTTAACAATAGAACTTCCAGAACAGCTATATGGGGAATCATCAACCCCTGGAAAAAATTGAGGACTGAACCGTGGGTTGCACCAGGGATCTTAATGCCAGGTCACAAAGAAATATGTGTACTAGTAGCCAATCTGGGAGAGAAGCTGATAAAAATTGAAAATAAATCAGACCATTGCGTTTCTGCACTTGCTCCTGACGGCGGAACTATACGCTTTTCATGAATTTGGATCGTTTTCTGAAATGGAATTGCCAGCAGAAGTTACCAAAAGTGTCAACGTATTAGTGGATCATGAGCAGCTAGCTGATCTAACTGAGAATCAGCAGGAGGATGTGCTCAGATGATTTGAAAAATATTAGGAGATATTAACTCAGAATGATCATGACTTAGGATGTTCAAAAAAGTACTCCACATAGTTGATACTGGGGAATATCCACCAATATGAATGAGACCTGTTCATAGGTCAAGAGCGGTGGAAGCAGAGGTCAGCAATACAATGAGCAAGTTAGTGAAACATGGGTTACTCGTTCTGTCATTGAGCCTATGGGCAAGTATGATTTTTTTGGCAAAAAAGAAGGACGGATCAAATCAAATAGTGATCGAATATTACCAACTAAACAAGATCACTAAAAAAGACTCCTATCCACTGCCTTGAATCGATGATGCACTTGATCGCCTGAGTGAGGCAAAATACTTTTTGGCTATCAACCTGATTTTGGGCTATTAGCAAATCGAATTTCCAGAAAAAGATCAGGAAAATTGTACAATAATTACCGCACAAGGACTATACCAGCTGACCAGAATGCCCTAACATTTATGAAATGCTCTGGTGACTTTTCAACATGCTATGGTTTCAATACTTTTGTGGCCTGAAGCTATCCTGAGTACTAGTATAATTAGACGATATCAACTTCTTTAGCAGGACCTTCACAGATCGTTTGGAGCATCTGGAGGAATTTTTCAAGCGGTTGGCAACGGCAAATCTTAAAAATTAAGCCAAAAATGCCATTTCTTCAAAAAGAGCTCGAATACTTAGGGTTTATTATAAACTCTAGTAAATTACAACTGCAACCCATGAAAATATAAGCTATTGAGCAGATGTCAATACCAAAAAGTGTTTAAGATAAAAAAAATCTTTTTAGGAATGGTTAAGTACTATTGCCAATTTATCAAAAGCTTCACTGGAATCACCAAACCTTTATTTCACCTACTCAAGGAGCTGTAAAAGGGATTTGTGTGGAACGAAGGGGCCCAGAAGTCATTTGATAAGCTCCTAAAAATATCTCATGAGAAGCTCAGTATTGAAATATCTGAATTTTGTTTGAAAATATAATTCAAGCAGATGCCTCATTAACAGCAATTGGAGCAGTTCTAAGTCAATTTGATGCCAATGGGGATGAACATCCAGTAGCCTACGTGAGCAGAACACTATCACCAGTGGAAAGAAAATATACCATGACAGAGCGAGAGTTTCTGACAGTCATCCATGCCTGTAAACAATTTTGAGTCTACATGCATGGAATGCACATTAAAGTCATAATTGACCACTTGTCCATGCGCTGGCTTCATAGCCTTATGGAACCAGAGGGCCAGTTGGCCCACCGGGCTTTAAAGCTGCAAGCCTACGATTTTGAAATTATATGCAGGGCTGGAGTGGTACATCAGAATGCTGATGTATTGTCTCAATTGCCAGTTGTTCATGTGATCTAACATCAGGCTTATGCACTGTTTCAGAGGATGATCAAAGGAGATATTGGGGATTTACCCCAAGAAGTTCAGAATGCATTGTGAAAGACCATGGAAAATACAAAATTTATAAATAATCAATTATACTAAACGATTGAAGGAAAATGTGGTTTTCCTAAACCATCAGATCAAGAATGAAATCATTTGAGCTGCTCACAAGGTCATCAGCCATGGTCGCCTAAGGAAAAAAGTGGATCAAATTCGCCAGTATTATTACTGGGAATTGATAAACTACAATGTAGCAGATTACCTAGCCTGTTGTGTGGAATGTCAGCTTCACAAACCACACAAGAACTTTGTATGGTACCTCCTAGTACGCCCTGGTTTCACGTAGAACAAGGTGTCCATAGAATTTATAGACCATTGAGTATCAGCACCAGAGGAGTGAAGTATATAATTGTCACAATAGGTCATTTAACCCGATGGGTCAAAATGAAAGCCCTCAGCAAAGTAGATGCAATGAGTACAGCGAAGTTTATACTTGACCAAGTGATCTATCGGCACAGTTGCCCTCATATTCTCAGTGATAATGAAACCAACTTTACTTCACATGTGATTCCAAGGCTAAAAGAATTAAAGTGAATCCACAATTTTGTATCTGTCCCCTATCGTCTAGAAATGAACAGAATGGTGGAAAGAGTGAACACAACTCTAGCCTCAACATTACAAAAATTGGCCATGGGGAAAACATACGCTTAGGGGGCATATCTGAGTTTGGCCACATTTGCTTATAATATCAGTTACAATTTAGCAACTGAGAAAATGCCGTTTGAATTGTTATATGGGTGGAAACCCGCATTACTGCCAATATTGTATTCAGCAGTAGAGCCATCTTTGGGAATGAGTGCCAAATGTTATCTATCCCAGCTGGCCAATATTCTGATTGAATTACAATATTGGGCATTCAAGATGGCAATGAGAAAAAGAATCAACGCAAAGAAAATGGATGACCAGAATTGACCTACATTGAAAGAATACCATGTGGGTGATAGGGTAGCCTATTGCGATACCCATGGGTTTAGGAGAAAAAATAAGTTGGACGCCCTATGAATGGGACCATTTAAATTATTGCTAAGTCAGCGAATGATGCCTATACAATCAAGAATACTGAGGATGGTCACATAGTCAATAGAGTCCACGCAAAATACTTAGTATTAGACTTGAAGAAAAAAAGTATATAATGAATAATAATAATATCATTATTATTAAAAAGATAAAAAGATATTTAAAAAGATGCATAAAAAAAGTAAAAAATAAAAAACCATTTTAATTTGAGCAGTGATGCATCTAGTGATATTCACACCTAATGAGCGTGGAGGAAGGAAGATAGTGATGGTCACGAGTCTTGAGCTATTGGCAGGATCATTGGGCTGAAACTAGATTCTCTAGAATAATACCTATTGACAGAATGTTGAGACCCATCCTGGGGTTGGTACAGGTGGCTGGTGGCAACAGAACCCGTTTTGGGGTTTGTACATGTGGCAAAGTGCCAACAAGACCGTCCTGGGGTCTATACAGGTGGAACAGTTGACTTTCAGCAATTTATGCAAAGATGGGACTGGTGCGGCATGATGTTGCAGGAACCGCGCTTAAGAAGAGGCAGCAATGGGTAGCAACCAAGGATATGAAGTCACCAAACTGAGCAGAGCATATGGGCATTAAGTGCGGACAGACCTGCACTCCGCTGAGGACATAGAGATATGATAAACCAAATATGAGCTCAAGCTAAGGCAGCTTTCATCCCTGAGGGTTCTATCTTCCATTGAATATCTGGTCAAGAGGAGGGATGTGTCAGAATTGCAGATGACCACATAATCCAACCTTTTAACCAATTAATAAATTTGATGATTAAGTTATAATTGTACAGTATTGGCAACAGTGGCTGACTGCTGGGATTATCATTGGGCATCATCCCCAATGATATTAAAGGCCACTAACTAATGAAATTATTGTCAGGCATCATCCCCAGTTATAATTGAGGCCGGTGATAGATGAGCATTTTATCAGGCATCATCCCTCATGAAACCAAACATTAAATTTGATATGGGAATAACACCCAATAGTCAAATTGTAGGGAATTATTCAGAGTGGAACAGATTGGAGTCATCGAAACTACCAAAACGTTTAAACGCTGGAGGAAGAGAAGAATTGTCATTGGCCAAAACAGTTGGTTTTGAGTCCCTAATACCAATTGTTTGGTCTGCCAAACACTCGAGGATTATGCTGCTTAAGAAACCAAGGCAATAGTACCCAACAAGATAGGTGCCTAACACTGAGGGTCAAACCAGTATAGGGCACAAATAATTCCCAGCAGACAGCTGAAAAGTTGTGTGCTGATTCTAACTATAAAAACCCCAAATTATTCTCAAATAAAAGCAGATTCAAACTTGATAGTAGCTTAATTGTTTTAACATTGGATGTCTTAACATTACTCTTAAGAGAAGAGTGCAAGAATCAGATATCCTTAGGTCAGTTTTATCAAAATCTCCGCTTGGATCTGCGAGAAGAGAATAGGGAAAGTGTTCCTACCAGTACAAAAATATATTTAAGAGGAAGAAGCGCCTGTCTAGCGTTGGAAAATTCACTCAACGGGGTTTTTGGCAATCAACTAAAATAATAGTCTTCATACTATTATTGCCCCAGTTCATATTATTAATTAACGCAAGAATCCACGAATCTGTGCAGTTGAAATCTAGGGCCAGAAGCGAGCCACCATCAAACCCAAGATTCTAACACCTGCCCACCTGCATGGTTTACCCTTCCAATTGTAAGTATAGCAAATTAACTTCAGAGTCTTCGCCTTCCCAGGATGACCAACAGTGATTCCATCATGATGGTCCTAGATGATTTCCAGGCGAAATGGTCCGGCAGGGACCATAGGCGCCCCTGAAACGACACATCTCATCCTTCACGTGGTAACCCCTGGTAATATATTCTTGAATGAACGTTTTTCTTTACAAGAACAATAGTATATGTGGCTGACAGAGACTATGAAAGGAAAACTTTCTGAACATGAAGTATTCCTCCACATTTTCCAGAGGAGCAAGAGCTGGCCTGTGGGCCAATAGAGGAGTTTAGACACAATTTTACCCTCCAGAATCATCAAATGGGTAATATGCACATCTACCTCCTTGGGATTGGGAGCTAAGTCAGGGTTTCGGCTCATAGCTTCCACCAAACCATTCTCCTTGCCCTTAGTAAACTCATAGGAAAACACAAATTGGGCTAGGGTCTCATGCCAGAAAGTCTGACGTGCGGTCAATACATGAAGTGCATGGTAGTACAATAAGGCACATTGATCTATATGCATGCAGAATGATTGGGATGAGCCATGCAAGTAGACGCCAAAAGGTAAGCGCCTCAACCACTGCCAATATCTTAGTCGTAAACAGTGTAGTTTAACTCAGGTGGGAACATTTACAAAAAATATTCCACCAGATGCTCTATGCCATATTCACTTACTTAGATAAGGCACCCAATATTTCAAAGTTGGAGGCATCATTAGCCACAATGATCTTTTTTTCTGGATCTACATGGCGAGGGATGGATGTGGACAACAGGGTACACCTTACTTCTTGGAAGGCATCTTGCAAAGTTGGGGACTACTGGAGCAATTTTGCCCCACTCGCATTATATAAGGATGCTGCCACTTCATAAAAATTTGGGTGTTTTTTCTTTAGGGACATATTCATCATCATAAACTCCAAATTTCTTGACCAAAGTGGGTTAGGCCACTCATGAATCGTCTTCTCCTTGTATGGAGTTATCATATGGCCTTAATCAAATATGATGTTGCCCAAGAAGGTGACCTAGGACTTGAAGAATTCACAC
This sequence comes from Massospora cicadina, assembly GCA_022478985.1. Taxonomy (NCBI): domain Eukaryota; kingdom Fungi; phylum Entomophthoromycota; class Entomophthoromycetes; order Entomophthorales; family Entomophthoraceae; genus Massospora; species Massospora cicadina. The sequence goes on along the minus strand of JAKSZP010006821.1, from coordinate 64,381 downwards.
TTAGTGATTTTCATCGTAAGATTAGCTTCCTTTAACCTCTCCACCACTTGCTGAAGGTGTACTGTATGGGACTCATGATCAGGGGAAAACACCTAAATATCATTCATGTAGGCTACCGCGCATACCCTCAGCAGGTCCCCAAAGCTGCATCAATACTACTTTGAAAGTAGCAGGGGCTTTTATAAGCCCAAAGTTCATAACCCAAATTTAAAAAGTTCTTTTTCAGGTCTAGAATGCGGTTAGCCACTCCAGGCCCTTCTTGATACAGATCTGAACTAACACGTTTAACAATTCAATTTGGAGAAGGCTTTCGCCTTTTCCACATAGTGTGCAATATATAAGTCCAGTGGGATGGGATGTACTTATTGTACTGTGACGTTGTTAAGTTCTCATAATATAGCATGGGCATAAGGTACCAATAGCTTTCTCCACAAAGATAAGTAGGGAGCATACTGGGGATGTATGCTGATTTATTACGCCTTTAGCTAGCTTCTCCTTAACCCACACATCTAACGACGCTTCCTGCCGTACAGTCAAAGGGTAAATGGGAGAAGATATATGCACCAGATCAACGGTGAGCTTGAACTCACAATCAAACTCTGAATGAGCATGTAGTACATTGGCTGAAACTGCATCAAACGAAGACTCCAACCCCTCCTAACAGGAAGGTAAGGGTACCTCCAGAGAAGGCTTCAGCAATGGAGCAAGGCTGAGAGAGTGGATATTGGACCAGTGGGGCAATTAGCCCTGAGAATTAGCCTCAGATAAAGGGACAATTAATATAAGACCATTCTCCAAAGTTAAGGACAAGTTTTTGTCTTTCAAGTTGGTTTTGACGTCAAACTTTCGCCACCACTATACTCTTAAAATAATGGGGTACAAGAGGTTTTAGATAGCTTGGAAGCGGTCAGCCAAATGGTGATTGCCAACATGATATTCCACAAACTCATTAATTTTCAGCATGGGAATACTTGGGAAGCCCAGCCACTAACCATATCACCTGGCAAGTATTTAAGATCAAGGTAGTCAGCCAGGTCTTGGTCAATATAATTCTCTGAGGCTCTAGTATCTTTAAAATGGTTGTGCTGATTTTACCTGAAGGGGATGAAATGGTAGCAGTCAGCATAAAATATCCCGAATGGTCTTTATTTATAGCAGAAAACGCCACTACTTACCAGAAAGCTCTTCATTAGGCATAAGAATGCCTCCAAGGTATGTTTTCGCATCATAGAATGGAGAGAGATAATTGGCCACTCTTACTACTGAGGTCACTTATCCCACGATATCTTCAGCAGTTGCATAAACATTTTTTTGTATTGCAAAAGTAATCCTTTTCCACCGCCTGTGTTCTGCGGATCATGGTAGGGGTCAAGCGCGGTTTCTCTGGAATAATTTGGTATACTGAAATTGGTTCCATATTAAAACTACAAGAGTAGATATTTGGCTGTTTGTATGTATGGAAACAGATTTATAAAACGCGTTTTTGGCTTTAATGACCCCATACCCATTTTGGCAATGGGTTGTGCATTGTTATCCAAAGCCATCACCACTAGGCCCTTCATCAATTATCCCACCTGAACAATCCAAATGCGGTGCTGAGAAAAATATTTTAATTATATCATTTTGGTATTTTGGTAGAAAATCAGGGAATCACAACTTCCATATTGTGAAGCGTCTGTATTCACCATGTACAAGCAAGAAGGGTGGGGAATCCCAGGTGGAGGTAGTGAGAATAATATCAAGGCTCTATAACTATCAAACAAATGAGAAAATGGTGGTGCGCCCTATTGAGGCCGTGAGAAACGGCAGGCACACCCAATTTGCACTCAGCAAAAGCTCCACATGGATAATTCTAGTGCATGTAAATAAAATTAGTGGACCAACCAATTTTAAAAGAGTTTCCATAACACTCCCATTCCCAGTAAGGAGGTTCACGGTGCACAGCCACACTACCAGGAAACTAGTTATTAGTAAGAGGGTAAACAGAGCACTACAGAGTATTTTAGAGCAATATAAACCAAGGATGAGGGTATACAAAGAAGTATATAGTAGAAGATAAATTTTTATAAACAATCCTTAGATGGTTCTCAAAGGGAGGTCCACAACCAAGTGAAGATTAGTACAGGAGAGCTTGAATACTTTGGTCTGGAGGGGACCAGGGCGGCCCAGCGATGTACCATATACAGGAAACAATTTGCTGAAACTATGATGACAAACATTTTTAAAGACCTCCTTGAGGAGGTCCATGCACAGGTTCACCCAAGGAGCCATATTTCAAAAAAACATAAACTATTGGGGTTTAATTAACAGGAATTTGACAAACAAGAAAGTTTGGTCTTGAAGAAACATACTTAATTAATTGGGGGGTATTTTAAATTTGTGGAAGTGGTGCTATTCCCAGGTGCACCAATAGGCGCACGTTTCCATCAGCCAGGGTACTATATCTTGAAATTGATCAAACTTGAGTTAATTATTGTAGACATGGCTGACAAAATTTAGAGATTTCAAAAATCAATTGGGTTTTAAAACTCCATTTGCTGAGCAACTGAACTATTACAATTAACAATATAGCTAGTGCATTTAAACGCCCTTGACATAACACAGGGCTGAGCGTCAAACACATCCTCTAGACTGACCTGGGTATATCTGGTCTAACCCAGCGCTAGTCAAGGGTATGTTTGAGGTCAGGAAGGCCTGCTAACTTCACCTTTTTGGCCTTCCTGATGACTAGATTCTTATCACAGTTGGTACCCTCAATCATGTCATCAGAACATGACAAACTTTGTCAATTTTGATTAGCATGAGCTTAATATATGTCTTTTGCTTCAGCCAGGCACTTTTTGACTTGCTGTTGGATGTCCCTTAGATTTTATACAAAAAAATCAGCTGTTATCACAAGAAATACTAATCAAGAGACCAATTTCATTATGGTTGATAAAAAAGTTGGCTTAAAATAAGGTTCAAGTAGATGAGTATTTTTAAATTTTGGTTAATAATTTATGCAATTGAAGGATACACAATCAATTTTTTTGTCAGACATCTAATGTGCCAAGGAATAACTTTAATTTTACTTAGTATGCTAATAGCTACAATAGCATCCATTGTTTTCATGGTGTTGCCGTTCTGGTTATTTTTGAATAAATATTGGCTAGTTGATAGGAAAAAGAAAAATTGGTCTATGATATTTAATCACATTATAGCTAATAAACTGAGGATGGGAAGTAATCTTGAATACGCCTCTCTCACTGAGAAAAAAAGTTTAGATTGGATGTAAGCATTGGTTTAGATATCCAGGATGAGGCTTTTAATTCAAAATTAGAGTTTCTTGGACTTTCATTTGATAATGGGGAGCAGTTGCCATGCCATCAATTTCACCTCCATTGGAATCTTCAATAGTTTAACCCATCATGTTACTTTCTTTGGTTTCATCTCTATTATGGAAAATTGAATTAAACATTCGAATGTTCATTTTTGGGATGGTAATCCAAATGTATATTTTTTATAAAATGGTTGTTGGGACAATTCCACGAGTAGTTCTCATAATTTCTCATCCAAGGGATGCTAACGCTGTGAACACTAGAGAAACAGCCAATGTCATTAAAAGATCAATAAGAAAAGACCAACATTGGTTGTGGCAGTTCCTTCATGGAGGGCAGAATCTTTTTAAGTATAATAAAAAAAATTTATTATAGAGACTAAATTATTTTTATCAAAGGATATCACAAAATAAACCTGCACTCTACCATAAGCAGAGTGCCAAATTCTTATACTTGTAGGTGATTAAGTGGGGTGTCTTAAGAACATTGATGATGAATGGATGTGAAAGTGTTCCCCAGGACACTAAGAACTCTGCAATATGTTTTTTTCTCAGTCTTCTACACTCTCTGCATCTTTATAAACTGAGGGTATTTTTTTCAGTAGTCGCCCTGGCAATTTTGAATGCGTTTCATTTATGCTGCCATTTTTGCTCTAATTAGTAATTTTTTTGTTTGTGCACATTCGTCTAATTGTAACATCATTGGGATATGAAATTATGACTCTCAGGCATCTTTCCCTAGATTGAGCATTATGGGTTTCCCCTTCTAGTAATCTGATTTACTCTGTTGATTCTCTCATGTAAATCTTGGCACAAACTTCCAAGTTTTACCAAATATCCCTCAGAGGAATCAATAAAAGTATTGGCTGCTTTGGAATCTCCACCAGTTCAAAGTGGGGTGAATTCAGTTTGGGGATAGTGGCGAAACCAAGCGCTTGTTCAAGGTATGTCTAAAGGCCAATAATTTAACTAATTGTAAAAATCAGGGCTTCTTCCCCTTTCTTAAGTTTGAGGGATGTATTTCCCTGTCAAACTAATGGCCATGGTGAAGGACCCTTACATTTTCTTTCCTCAAAGGATGAGGTCAAAAACTTTCTGGCGCTTCTACTAAAGCATAGTTATTTTGTGGCAAAGGGAGTTTAATAGCTTCAATGGTCATAGGATTGGCAGGGGAGGGCTTAAGTGCGTCATAGTTTCAGGCGTGAATTACTCAATCAAATATGTGGCAGTTAGTACTGACCCAGGGAGGTTTTTAACCGTTCTTGTATGCCAGATACCCTTTTAAGTGGCCAGGTACTGGATTCACCGCTTAAATTTTTTGAGCATCCAGGATATATTCCACCTCAAATTCATGTTTCCCCTCTATCAATATTAGTTTAACTTCTGCCAGGGGTTTCCCTTGAATGGGGACAATGTGTAGGCATAGAAAGCTGTATATAATTTCCAACGAGGAGAAATTTACATGTTGGATCCATTGTTAAGACTTTACTGATGGGTAATGGACCTGCTCTCTTATAAGCTAACTTTTATCATGGAACCTTGAGGTGGAGATTTTTTGTGTCCACCATTATAAGGTCGTTTATCTAGTAGATTGGGGATTCTTTGCATTTAAAGTAGGCAAACAATTTTGTGTCCTGATCAGCCTTTATCAACTGCTTCTGAACATGTTGCTGTATATTATGAATATGCGCTGTTAAGCTTCTGCCTCAAAAAGGTTAATGTAGATCTATGGTCCAATAGTAAAGGCAGGGGTATAACCAAAGATAAGATACATTGCCGACATCCCTAAAGATGCATTTAAAGAGTAATTGTATGGTAATTGGGCCATAGAAAGATTGGCCACCCAAGTGTCCTGGGAAAATTTGGAGTAGCAATGGTAATTGTTTTAGTTACCGGATAAGTTTGTTCCATTTGTCCATTAAATTTGGAGGGTGATATGCAAACAACCAGTAATGTTTTATCTTTAGTATCTCTCACAAAAGCGTCCCAATTTTTTAGGTAAACTGAGGGCCTCTGCCACTTATCACCTCTTATAGTGCTCCAAAAATGAAAAAAAACGTGGTATACATATAAAGGAGCCATGTCATAGGCCATGGTTGTTGTCAAGAACAGGTTATATAGGGCGTATATTATAAATCTATCTATGAACACCATGATCGCATCAAAGCCCTGTGATATAGTCAAATTAATTATTCAGACCATTAATATAACATCCAAAGTTTTGTCGCCTGTTGAATTGTGTGAAAAAGTCTTTTCTAGCCTGTTCTGTCCGACTTTAAACAAATGCATACAAGGCAGCGTTCCATCCAGGTGGGCATGTCCTTCATTAGACCATTCCAATATACGTCCTTTTGGAAAGAATTGAGCTTCTTGACGCCAGGGGGAATGGTTGGTGGATTATGATGTTCACTTATAACCTGTGAGTTTAATGTTTCTGGTAACATTATTTAATCGTGGAAGAAACTTTCCTTATACATTTTGGGAGTAGCATATATAGGGTTTTTACGCCGTGTTTTATCCATTAGAACTTTCCTTTTAAGTTTCTGTCTGAGAGTTTAGTATAGCATATATGAGGGAATCCTCAGTGTTGAAAGTTGGGATTATTTTGGGGTTATGAGTCTTAGTGAAAGCTTTATGGTCAGTGGTTGGCTCAACTATGTACTTTATGGGTGGGGCTTTGTATATTGAAGGAGTTGTGTTTGCGGCAATGGCAAACACTCCAAAGGTGGTTCATCTATGACTTGTTCTAAGGTAATCATAGATTATCGGTTCTTCATCCCCCACCTGATAAGGTCTGGCGGATAGAATCTTAATCAGGATATCTGTTAATATGTGAGTCATCCATCAAACTAACTTATGTTCAAATTAAAATTTGAGGAGATCGCAATGAGTCCTGGTTTGAAAGTGCAACATTTTCTGCAGTTTGAAAGCAATATAAGTGACTTGTGGTCTGTGTGCTCAAACCATTTACTTTATTCCTTACGGAAGTATCTCCAGTGCATCATTGACCAGGTGATAGCAGCCAGTTTCTTGTCATATATTTCCCAAGAGCGTTTGGCGCCAGTAATTTTACTTGAAAGTGTGCACTGGGTGTTTGCACCCATTGTGCTTCTGTAGCAGTACTTCCCCTATGGCTGTTATTTAGGCATCACATGATACTATGGTTGAATATTATCATCACATGGCGCTGGACAGGCGTAGAGAAAATTCCCTTTATAACATCAAACGCCCAAAGACAACTTCTGAACAGATGAATGGTGTGTTCATTCCTGTGATGGGGTGGAGGGGGCATCCAGTTCTGATATTGGCAGAGAAATTTTTTAAAATATGTTACTGATCTTAGAAAACTGTAAAGGAGTTTCTGAGTGTCAGGAGTTGGTAAGCCCTTTATTGCTTCTAGTTTTGAAGGTGCGATGATGTACCCATACTTAAGTAAGAGGGTACCTAGAGTTGGACTTTGCCTTTTATAAATTCGTTTTTATGGACTTCCTGTTCAGGCATGCTCTTTATAAGGTGGTGGCCACAGCTACCAGTTCTTTTTGTGTTATTTCAGCATAGGGGAGTAAATTAAAATTACATTATGTACACCACTGCGCAGTGTGGAGGTCACCTAGTGTATGTTCAATTACTTTTTGGAATAAGGCAAGAGAATTTTTGAGCTTGAACAGGATGGCCCTGGACTGGCGTATGACATGGAGTGTTCAATTAACTGCAAGCCATTCTTTCCCTTATTTCACCCAAACCTGGCGGAATGTATATATCAGATCCAGCTTTAGGAAATTTTTGGGTTTGTGATCACTTTTAATATTAAATTTCCAGTGGAAAAGGGTAAGATTTTGAATGATAACGTTGTTTAGGTGGCCTAGTCTACGCAGGGTTGCAGGATGCCATCTGGTTTCTGAGTGAGAACCACTGGGATGATAACAGTGACGTTTACTTACTTATCTACCCCTTAGCCAGCGTCTCATCAATCCAAGTTTTCAGGGTTTGATCCACAGCTGCAGTGTAGGGGTAGGGAAGGCAATCAAACTTAAGATATTCACCTTCAAGAAGAAGCCTATATCAAACTCAGATTAGGGTGGCAGACAATTGGACTTCCCTACGTCAAAGATCAAATTGTAAGTTTCAAGTGTTTGGGGAATATTGAGTATCTAGATATTTTTCCAGAGTTAAAGTGTTTAATGGTGGCTTCCAAAGCGTTTTTTTGCAAGAATGAGGAGCAGAGAATCTCACTTGAATAATACAAGTACATGAAAGTGAGATAATCAGCTCTAGGTTGATATTACCAAATGTTGGTGCTACCATCCTATTCCTAGAATTATGTGGTAGAGTAGGTCAGGAATTTCAGAGATGCTGTCATGGAAATGGTGTCCGTGGGCCAATAAGTGCAATGTCTCACATAAGGGCAGATTATCCATTAGTACTCACAAGGCCCATGATTAGGGACTTTTTGGTAACTGAAAGATCCAAGTTCTAATACACTTTGATATTGATAAAATCTTAGGAAGCACTGGTGCTATTAAGGCATTAACAGCAGCGCGACTTTAATCAACTTTGATGCACATGGAAAATTAAATATAAAAACAACTGAACTTTATAAAAGCTGCTCATGGCGCATACTCTGGCATCTTATCTTAGCTCGCAGACAATTTGTAATGATATCTAGTTTTGTTGAGGAATTAAGAGGGCATCGCTGCCTCTTGGCATAGGATAACGGGGTCAACGTGGGATATGATGAATCAATCACTGCACATATGTGACTGAGGTTCTTAATTATTGGAATTTAGTGGTGGTCGTCTTTGAATTTTACATTGTTTAGAGTTGGCAGGGGGACAAAATTAGGGCTTCTGGGTCCAAAAGGATAAAAAGGGAACCCTGGGGTCTTCTTGATATATTGCCAACGTGATCAATAGCTTAAGATCCTTGCAAGTTGGGCTGCATCACCAAGATCCTAAGGTATCCTATTGTTGATTGTGGAAATCACTTGCTTGTGGTGATGGATGGTTGTGTTTGGTGATGTCATAGAGTGATACTAAGGTTATGTAAGGTTAAAACCCTCATAACATCTTCTACTCTGAGGTAGAGTGATAGCTTAGTGGTAAAGTTTAAGCATTTCCGGTGCATGTGTAGAGATCTTTTAGCAATTCTCTTCTACTTTAGTTGTCTTAGATGATCCACCGATTAAGTGATTTTGTCCATATTGGTATCACTTTATGTTTCTTCCTAATTGTTAAACAACGGTAACACTCCATCTTTGGGGCTGGCGGGGATGGTTTGGTATGGAAGAGGTAAAGATTTGTGGGGTTGATTTTCTGTTTCCTCTAAGCCTAGAGTGGCCCCCACTATGTTGAGCTAGATTTTATGCTCCATCCAGGGTCTGAGGTTCATTGTACCATGCCATGTGAGAGCCCAACCCCTGGTTGAAGGAGGCCTGAAAAATGGAAATGGCTGTGTCCTCTATGAGTTGGAGGGATCAGCTATCTGTTGAAAAAGCCTTGATATAAGTGCCTAATCTTGGGACAAGACCTCACCATTGAGATAGTTGGAATAAGAGAGAGGTCTCAACGCCAAGAGGGCTACCATTTATGAGATAATCATTAAAAGAGATGGTGAGGCCTCCCTAGGTGAGTTTCTGATAGAGTAGGGTGCAGGCCCAGTTATTAGTTCTCCTTGCAAGGCGTCAAGTAGAGCCAGTGATTGCTATTCCTTGGAGGCAACTGTAGTTCCCAATAAGGTAGCTTGCTATTTAAAGTTTGGCCAGAACTCCCGGCACCTGGCGTGCTACCTTATCTGATGGGTAGGAGGTAGGTCCTATAACCATGAGATTGCAGAATTAAGCGTTTGAGGGGGGCGATTGGTTGTGTTGCCCAAGAGAGTAGTGCTTGTTTATTAGTTATAATCAACGCTACCCATGACCAAATTGTCAGGAGGGCACACACGATGCCATGCAGACATTTAATGGTATACTGCACAATTTCAATTTATTGATTGAGTTTTATCAATATATATAATATGGCACGGTGATGATTGTATGAAGACAACTATCCAGTCAAGTTTCTCACTACCAAATGATACTAACTAGCTTAGGTTTTCTCATACAGTAAGGTACTAGAACCCTCTCCTCAGATAACTCATAAACAATTCAGAAAACAGGAAACTATACCTTCATCCCAAATCACAAGAGATGGTAACCAATTGAACAAGCAAACCTTTCCCTTCAACTACACACAAAAAATTTTCTGAGAGTAAAAAAATAGTGAATGAAAACGTATCATCCAACTCTAATCACAAAAGCACAGTTAAAATTATTATAGTGTCTATTTTTCTTAACTCTGTCTTTATTAAATATAAATGAAGGGTTTAAATAGGTATATTGGTGACCAACTCTTCTGTTGACTCCCAATAGGAATGGCATCTGTTGAGATTCTGATATGGCTGGATGGTAAGCTATGGTTCCAGCAAATTGAAATTATATTTGAGGCGAGCCTCAATATTGAGCAGTTGATATTCAATGCAAGGTGAGTTTGATCAAAGAAATAATGGTTCAGCGAATCAGAGGCATTCTGATTAAGTCGCAATTTTCTAATGAAACCAATAGATTGTAGCAAATAGGGATTATTAAGCAGAGCATGTTGAATCTGCTAAGGAATACTGAGAATTAATAGTCAAGAATGAGAGTGAGAAGGGAGAGATTTTTTATGAGAAAAGAGAGTAGTAGGAAGAGTGATATAAGTAGCCATTAAGTTGTTTATTAAATAAAAGAGTATTTCTGGGGAATTAGCTCCTTATAAAATAGCTTTTGAATTATAGTTATTGAGGCAAATGATCCTCATATTGCTCGTCTGTTGCTCAGTGGGTTTTACCCTGTGCAATTAGTTTGGTGGATTCAACCTAATCCGCCAAAAGTTAACAGTCGTGCTCACTACAGGGGGCCCATTGATCAACTTATTATAAAGATTCATACTTGCCACTCAATGTTGCAACCAGCTCCCTCAACAGGGCATTGCCCCAGTTTATTGTTTTGTCATAATATCTAGAACTGAAGCTTGCCTTGGATACACTGCTTCAGGCTTAAAAAATGCTTTTCTGCGAAAATAAAAATATAACTGATCAGCTCACCAAGGCTTTTCACCAACTGCACTTGGTGGGAGGCCATACCAACCAACTTTCCAATCGCTTGAGTGATACTACAGAGCGGCTATACTGTGTAGAGCATTAATTAAATGAGGTTGTTAGGAAAAGAGGTGTCTGAAGCGGCAAGCTGCCCCTAATTTCATCATGATGGAAACATACATGGGTTTTTCAAGAGGTTTGAATTCTCTGTGGAGGTGGCTTCCAATGGGTGTAAAGCTAAACTGTTGTTATCCTTTTTGGATGTTGAAAGCGCTGATCAGGTCTTATGTTACCTTAAGAGGTGTACAGTAGCGTATCAAGAGGTGAAAGAGACCATGATCTTTCTGTTTGGGTTAAGGCAAATTGGCTCAGCGCAAGGCAGAATTTTTGACAATATCTTTCAAGAAGAATGAGTTCTTGGTGCAATTTGCGGAACAGTTTACTGTGGAAGCTCATGTGTTATTGGGAACGAATATCTTTTCTAACAAGGAGGTGGGCATAGCAATGACGGCGGCTGTCAATCCACATTGAGAACTGTATATTGCTATGTCATACTTTCTTGGTGAGGATGTGGAGCTATTAAAAATCTTAAGTCATTTGCGCCACCTATCCACCACTTTTAGTGCTCCCAATGGGGAACAGAAAGCCCCTTCAACAGCTACTAAATCCCAGTCATTATTGGAGCAAGAACAACTTTGGTATAATCTGTTGGGGAATAATCAACCTATTAATGCTTTTGACAGTTCTTTCCAACCCCCATTATTATCAACCAGCCATTCTCATGTGAGTTACAAATTCCTCATTTAATTTCAGACCTGGAGGTATGGGTGCAATGAAGAGACAAGTACCTTCTATGAATACTTGTTTCTCATGCAGCCAACGAGGAGATTGCACAGATAGCTGTAAAGAAAACTTAATTTCAATGCAGTACCAGTTGCCCCAAAAACCAGGGAAAAGTATGAGCAGAGTAGAGACTGGACGCTCTACTTCCACTAATTCAAATTTATTTATCTCTGATGATTAAAAGGAGTCACATTGCGTTGATCCTGGTACTCAACCCAACGACTTAATATACTAACAAATCCACTCCAATATCTCAGCCTTTAGCTGAAGGATAGATCAGAATAACGCAGCTTTGTAGTTCCTCTGTGATGTATAAAAACCATACGCCTGGCAAACCCTTGAGCTAAACGGTACAGTTAAAGTCAGACCCTCAAAAAATGTTGCAGCTCTAGAGAGAGTGGAAGTTGCGATTCCAGTAGAGAAAATCGCCCAGGAGTATCCTCATGTTTGCGCCAGTATTCTCGCTTCTTGGATAACTAAAAGCACTTGGATGACCATCTAGTACTAAAAAAAAGCACTTGGATGTTCATATAATAGACACCAACGGTTCTTCTTATTTAGAGTGTATATACTGTGATATTTTATTAGAGAATACCAAAATTGAGTAATTTTCAATACTGGCGCCCTGGGGAGGATACCCCAGTGATAGAATATTGACCCTCTACCACTGCCTCCCTGAGTCCAATCCTGGTAGATGAACTTTGGGTAGGGGATGATTATGACTGTGTTGGTTTTGTGCAACAATGCCCCAAACTGAGATAGTGTATAGCAAAGGCGGTCCATTGATTTCCTAGCCTATCTACAATATGCATGGAGGATTTATGGGTTTTATCCTCCTTTCCCATATTCTTCACTTCCCTTCATCAGTGCGGTATTGTCCCTAGGTCAGCCCACCCTGAATAAAAGTTTTATAAATTAATATTGGCGCCCTCATCGATATAATAGAAACCAAGCTCGTAGCTAAACTTTCACTGAAGCCTGATGTGGAACACCAAGTATTTTATGGGGCTGCAGGGGCACAGAGCACTGTGTTGGAGGGTAATTACAGCAGATTGACTCTGAGGTTCATTTAGGTTGGTGCATCTACAGCAGTGGTGGTTCTGCCTAATAAAAATAGGGCATGTCGAGGGGAAAATTCATGCGGCAATTTGGAGCTGTGGTTCATATGTTGGAGGAAACGTTTTATATTTTGGGACAATGAATCCCCATTTAATTTACCTCCAACGGAGTCAAAGGACTCAATCCTCTTTGTCAAATTAATCTCCCTTATAGTGATGGAGTGATTCCTGTTCAATATTGGCAGATGAAGTGAAGGACCAGAGCTTTGCCTAACCAGATTTATGAGTATAACGGTATTCTGCTACGGGCTGCAAGAACTTTAAGCATATCATCTGGGCATCAGTTCATAATAGAGACAGAACTCAAAATAGACATCCTTGAAGGTCTATATGGGGGTATTATTGGACCCTACAAGCAATCGCGGCTTGAACCCCATGTAGCTCCTATGCTACTGTTACTAGGGTCTGGGAAGTGAAGGTATTGATAGCGAGCCTGCAGAAGGAAGTTATGACGGTCTAAATGCAACAAGTGGTGGCTTATTTACATCAAACATCTATTGATGAGGTGCTAAGTATTCATGTTTTGGGTCTTAGGAGGACTTTGGCTTATTTTTAAAAACTTCATTTGCTGTTTAACAGTGGTTCCACAGGAAGCTCTGACTGAGCTGTCGGAGTAACAGTAAAATAGGGTGATGGCCTTTTTGAAAAATAATGAATTATTTTTGCATCTTTTGACCACAGATCGGGATGCGCACATGAGGTGGTACATTGGGTAGACATGGGAGATCACCCTACCATTCGTTCATGGCCTATTTAGCACCCAAAAGCAGTAGAAGAGGTTGTCTCAGATGAGGTAGACAAATTAATCTAACAAGGGATGTTACAGCCAATTAAGGGATGTGGGCATCATTAGTGCTTATTATAAGGAAAAAAGATAGCACAAAACAGGTGGTCATTGACTATCAAAAGCTCAATAGCGTTACAATGAAAGATTCCTAACCCCTTCCATGGATTGATGAAACGTTAGATCGAATTGGAGTGGCTAATTAAATTTCCGCCATGGATTTGAAATTGGGGTACTGGCAGATAAAATTGCTAGCAGTGGAATAGAAGAAATAGGCTATAATTCCTTTGAAGGGGTTATTCCAGCTAATACTATGCCTCAGGGTTTGTGCAACGCCCCAGCTACGTTCCAGCATACTATGAATATGTTAATAGGTTACTTGAGGCTGTCCTGCGTTTTAGTTTACTTCGATGATATTAACATGTGCTTGTGAACATTCACAGAGCATCTTGACCACTTAGAACAAGTGTTCCACTGACTTGCTAACGCAAATATCAAGATCAAGCCTCGGAAGTGTACATTTTTAGTGAAACTTAAAGTATCTTGGTTTATGGTGGACTAAAAGGGCTTAAACTGAAGCCAATAAAGGTAGAAACTATAAACAAGATGACCCAGCCAGGCAATAAGCGAGATATCCAAGTGTTTTTGGGGATGGTCAGTTACTACTGGTAGTTCAAACCTAACTTCAGCTGTATTGTGGCACTGCTCTTTTAGTTGTTGAAGAAAAATGCCAGTTTTGACTGGATGGAACGATACCAAGATGCTTTTGATGTCTTACAAACTGCATTGGCAAGCGCACTCATTTTGCACTAACCCAACTCCAAAAACAATTTATATTACAAACAGATGATTCACTTTCCGCCATAGGGGCAGTATTATCTCAGAAGGATGATAGCATAGAGTACTCTGTCACGTTTTAGATCTAAAGCTTAAACTGTCACAAATGGAACTACACTGTGACTGAGCATAAGTGATTAGCAGTGAGATATGCATTTAAACAGTTTTAGATATAACTCCATGCGGTAAAATTCCAAGTGTTAAAAACTAAGCTCCTTTGTGTTGGTTGCAAAATCTCCATAAACCTGAAGGATGTCTCGCATGTTGGGCATTGATGCTCCAGGCATATGATTTTAAGATTGTACTTGGCTGGGAGCAAACCATTAAAATGAAGACTGTTTTTCACAGCTACCAACAGTCACCATTAAGGTGGATTTGGTTAACATTATGTATGAGAAGATGATGGTGGTCAAATATTATGATAAGACGCTGCAAGTGATAAATTGCTAGGTGGGCTTAACAAAATACCTTCTTACACAATGAGGAACTATATAAAGAAGATTGGGGAATTGACGCTGAGTTTCCCTAACCCTCAGCTATATCAGCGATTATTATGGATTTACATCAGGCAGTAGGTCATGTTGGAAATCAGAAAACGTTGGATTTTTTGTGACCCTGCTACTATTGAGAAAGCATGCATTATTTAGTGCTGGACACAGTTAGCTGTTGTCAACAGTGCCTAGTGGAGAAACTTTTTACAAGAAATCCACATACAAGATGGTTAAGACCCAGTTCAAATGGCTTACCGTTTCTGTAAGAAGAGTGTCTATAAATCTCCTGTTCCCAGCGTGACAGTGCTCAGTGCACAGAACCAACGCCAGGGAACTAGCCATTAGAATCAAAATTATTATTACCCAGCATAGGGTGCTGGAGCAATAATAATTCAAGCAAAGAAATGCTATAGATAACCAGCCAAAAATGTTGCGGTGCACACTGAGAAACGGGGTAAACAACCCAGGTTGGAGGGGACCTGGATGAACAATTGGTGCACGAGGCGAGAACCTTTCAGTGTTTAAAATGGCAAGTTGAATGGAGGGCAAGACCTCCTTGAAGGGGTCTGCGCACATGAACATTGGAATACCATAAAAAATGGTAAAAATGGGGGAATTATATTTGGGAAGTCGACTAACAAGGAAGGTTGGTTGAGGAAAACACACTTAAGTGTTGATGGGGGAAAACAGGGTTTGCTGCAATGGACTCAAGCACTGACCCACCAATAGGGCAACGCTCCCATCCAAATTTGTTAAATAAGCTTAAACTGACTTCACTCGACTTATCAATTGAAGTTTGATTTGACCCAAACGCGTTGTTTGGTGAATGGAACAGGTTTGGAAACTCCGTTCCTCGACAAACTGAATGGACCCATTTGCGTTAATTCAGTAGACCATCTGTTTTAATGCTTGGGCCAATGTGAGGGGCTGGGCCTACGGCACACTACTTGTACTAACCTGGGCATATTTTTTCCGTACCCAGCGTTGGTCTAGGGTATGCCTCAGGTCAGGGAGGGCCTGTAGCCTCATCTTCTGGGCCTCCTGGCGCCCAGCCTTATCTTTGGGTTTGGTCCCCACTATGATGTCATGTGCACATGACATTACCCTCTCCTCTTGATGGGGCTCAACCCCCCTCCAGGGGCTTGTGCAAGGGAAAAGTTCTTTCTGGAAGGGACCAACTTCATGGTGGCAACAGTCAGTTTGGGTTGAGATCCAGCAGCCTGGGGGAAACGCTTGTGGAAGGCTTCAATCAGATCTTGGGCATGCACACAGTCGTGCACTGGACCCAACTGATTTATGCAGCATCAAAGCCCTTCCAGCATACTAGGTACTCCAGTAATTTTTTAACACGGCGGGAGGCAACTATCTCTTCCACCTCCCATTCTGGCGCCCCATCCATGAGATAAGCCTCAGGAGTCTCTGGTGGGGGCCCTCAAACAACTTCAGTTTGCTCTCATGAAACACAGAGAAGATCGGGAATGAGGGGGGAGATCTAAAGTGGTATGAGGCATGGCCCACCTAACAACGCGGTAGGGACCAATCCTCTTTGGTCCCAGCTTCTTGCATGGCTGCTTGATAGGGATGGTATGAGCATCAAGCATCATGAGATCCCCTTCCTTGTACGCAGGACCCACTTGTCACTTACCATCAGCGTTCTCCTTATACACCTACATTGCCGCCTCCAAGCTTGTGGAAACCCCCTGGTGGACCTTCTTGATTGCCATGACAAAGTACACCACCTTTTTTAATCTTAGACCCACAGCTGGGCTCCATGTTAAAGGTGGGGTTAAAGCCATTGCTGGTGAAAAATGGGGAACAACCGATTGAGGAATGCAAGGTATTGATGTACCTAAACTGGGCCATGGGAAGGTGAGAAGCCCAATCTGAATGATCTGCGGCGGTGTAACACCGCAGGAACTGCTCCAAGCTCTAGTTCATTCGTTCAGTCTGCCCATCTGATTGGGGGTGATAGGCAGTCGAACAGAAAGGGTGATTCTGGAGAGTCTTACACAACTCTTCCCAAAAGACAGAGGTAAACTGGGGTCCCCGGTCACTGGTAATCTCTTGGGGAACTCCATGGAGCGCAAACACATGCGTGACAAAAAGCCTGCCATCTCAGCCCCAGTTATTGTAGTTCTGCAAGGAATGAAGTGGGCGAACTTTGTAAACCATTCCACCACCATGATGGCATCATAACCATCTGAGACAGGAAGTTCTACAATAAATTCCACCAATAGGGAAGTTCAGGGCCCTTCAGCTTTCTGGACAGGTACCAACAACCCCGCTAAAGTTTGACGATTTGGCTTCATTTGGTTGCAAAATAAACATTCCTTACAGTACCGCCCCACCTGAGCAGGCAAGCCCTTTCAATTGTATGTGCACCGTATTAACTCTAATGTCTTTGCTTTACCAGGATGACCAATGGTAAGTCCATCACAATGGTCCCGTATGATTTCCGAGCGAAGTGGTCCAGCAGGAACCCATAGGCGCCCCTGAAACCACACCATCTCATCCTTCATGTGATAGCCCCTGGAGAGATCTTCTTGATTCAACTCGCACTTAGCAAGTAATATAGTATATTCTGCTGCCAGCGGCTGAGAAAGGACAACCTTTCTGAACATATTACATCCTCCGCGTTTTCCAGAGGTGCAAGAGCTGGCCTGTTGGCCAGGGGAGAGGGTCGTTGAGGAAGAAGTTTAATTGGAGGAATCATCACCTATGTGTTGTGAACTTCTACCTCTCTGAGAATAGGTGCTAAAGCAGGGTTAAAACTAAAAGCATCCGATAAACCATTCTTCTTGCCCTTGGTGAACTCATACGTGAATGCGAATTGGGCAAGGGTATCATGCCAACGGGTCTGCCGTGGGGTTAGGACATGTGGAGCGCGGTAGTACAGCAAGGCACGGTGTTCTGTACATACCCAGAAAGGTTGTGATGAGCCATGCAAGTGGTGATGCCAATAAGTCAGCGCCTCCACCACTGCCAATAACTCCTTATCATAAACGGCATAATTCAACTCTGGCAAAGACATTTTCCTAGAAAAATATCCCACAGGATGCTCTATCCCATCTTCGCCTACTTGTAACAAGGCAGCCGCTATGGCGAAGTTAAAAGCATCAGTAGACACAAGGAACTCCTTTGAAGGGTCTACATGGCGATTAACAGACGTGGACAACAGGGTGCACTTCACTGCTTGGAAAGCATCCTCTATGATGAGCGACCACTGAAGCACCTTGGCACCGCTAGCCTTGTATAAAAGAGCCGCCACCTCAGACATATTAGGAGTGAACTTCTTGAGGAACGTACACATCCCCAAAAAGCTCCTTAATTCCTTGACTGAGGTGGGGGTAGGCCACTCACGAATTGCCTTCACCTTGTCTGGAGTTATCATGTGTCCCTGATCAAACACGACGTTGCCCAGAAACGTGACCTGGGACTTGAAGAACTCACACTTTGTTATTTTCAACGTAAGGCTGGCTGCCTTTAACCACTCCACCACTTGCCGAAGGTGGACTGCATGGGACTCCTGATCCGGGGAAAATACCAGGATATCATCCATGTAGGCAACCGCGCATGCCGCTAACAGGTCCCAACGCTACCCAATGCGGCGTTGAAAGATAGCAGGGGTATTCTTAAGCCCAAAGGGCATGACCCAAAACTGGAAGATCCCTTTTCTGGTACGGAATGTGGTCAACCACTCTTGTCCCTTTTTAATCCAGCTCTGATTGAACGCATTGAGGCGATCCAGATTGGAGAAGACCTTCGCCTTATCCACATAGCGTGAAATCTGTGAATCCAAAGGGATGGGATGGAGGTCTGGTACAGTGACATTGTTAAGATTCTCGTAGTCCACACATGGTCATAAAGTACCATCAGACTTCTCCACAAAGAGAAGGGGGGAGCACACAGGAGAGGTACGCTGAAAAATCGCACTTTTAGACAACTGTTCCTTCATCCACACATCCAACGCCTCTTCCTCCTGGACAGTCAATGGGTAAATGGAGGAAGATACACGGTGCATTCAATAAGTTCTGGGACTAACGTTGTAAAGACACAACTTTACAAATAAATTAACTTTCTTTTATCATAATCTAACATACAACCTTTCCCTCTCTATACATATTTATATTGCTAAAACAATTGTTAAAAGGTATGCACATAGTTCATATTTTGTATAACCATGTTTAAACCAGTTGTCACATTCTTCTGAATTGTCTCTACTTTATCAAAAGGATGGACCTTCAGTGCCACCTTCAGATCATAATTTTCCACCCTATTCACCAGATTTGGCTCTGTCTGACTTCTTTCTGTTCTCTAATCTGAAGGTGGCACTGAAGGTTCATTCTTTTGATAAAGTAGAGACAATTCAGAAGAATGTGAGCTGGTTTAAACATGGTTATACAAAATAGGAACTATGTGCATACCTTTTAACAATTATTTTACCAATATAAATATGTATAGAGAAGGAAAGGTTGTATGTTAAATTATGATAAAAGAAAGTTTGTTTATTTGTAAAGTTGTGTCTTTAAAACGTTAGTCCCAGAACTTTTTAAATGCACTGTGTATATGCACCAGGTCCACCGTGAGCTTGAAGTCACAATTAAACTTGGAGTGCTCAGAGAGTGCGTTGGCGGAATGCTGCATCAAAAGAGGATTCCAACCCCTCCAAACAGAAAGGTAAGAAAAGTCCCACAGAAGGAGCAGCAAAGGAGCGAGATTAGGAGTGGGAATATTGGGCCAATGGGGTAATGTGCCCTAGGCATTATCCTCTGACATAGAAACAATCAACTGGTGACTGTTTACCAAAGACAAAGATAGAGTGTTTTCTTTCAAATTAGTCATGAAGTCAAACTTTCTCCACTACTCAACCCCCAAAATAATGGGGAACAAGATGTTCTTGATAGCTTGTAAAATGGTCAGACAGAAGATAGGCGCCCACCTGGTAGTCCACTAACCCCATGATGTTCAGCGTAGGGATATCTTAAGAAGCCCCACCTCTAACCATACCACCTGGGGAGTAACTCAACTCAAGTTTTCAGCAAGGTCATGGTCAATAAAACTGTTAGAGGCACCGGTATCCAATAAAATGGTTGTGGTGAACTTCCCCAAAGAGGATGTAAGGGTAGCAGTCAAGATGAAGTATCCAGAGTGGGATTTATTCAACGCAGAATATGCTCCCACCTCACCTAAAGGTTCTTCTGGCTTGAGCAAACCATAAGGGTAGGTTTGCTAATCATAGAAGGGGAGGGATAGTTGGCCACTCTTACTACTGAGGCCACATACCCCTCCATGCCTTCTGCAGGTGCATAAACATTTTCATATTGTAGGCGCAGCTCTTTTTCAACTTCCTGAGTGCTGCGAATCGTGGAAGAGGTCAGACGGGGATTTTCTGGTGTGAAACCATACACAGGAATGAGTTCCAGATCTGAGCCATGAGAGGGCCAATATGGTACAGAGGTATATATCAGAGTTTCATTATAAAAAGCGTTTTAAGATGCAAACGACACTATCCATTGAACCACAATGGAATGCCCAACGTTATCCATAGCCAACACCCCCAGGCCCATCTGCGCTAATTCTGACAGCATCGGCTGAACGCGCAGGCGAAGGGAAACATTTTTATCTAATTTGGAAGGGACAAATTCGGCGGAACGTCAGGGAATCATGACTTTTGAATCTCAAAGCATCCATATACACCAGGTATGAGCATGAAGGGTGGATATTTTCCAGTCAAAGGCAACAATAATAATGAGAAGTTGCTCCAACTGTCAGGAAAAATAGGAAACTGCGATGCGGCTAATGACAGATGAGTCCCACAGCTGGCGCCCACCATTCCCTCTTCGGAAAAGATTCACACGGAAAAGTTCATGTACATAAAGTTAAGAGGTTGGTCAACTAATGCAAGGAGAGTTTATATAACTCTCCTGTTCCATTGTGGCAGTGCTTGGTGCACAGGCCCAATGCTAGGGAACTAGCCATTAGAATCAAAATCATTATTGCACAGCAGAGAGTGCTGGAGCAATAATAACTCAAGCAAAGAAATGCTATAGATAACCAGCCAAAAATGTTGCGGTGCACACTGAGAAACGGGGTAAACAACCCAGGTTGGAGGGGACCTGGATGAACAAATGGTGCACGAGGCGATAACCTTTCAGTGTTTAAAATGGCAAGTTGAATGGAGGGCAAGACCTCCTTGAAGGGGTCTGCGCACATGAACATTGGAATACCATAAAAAATGGTAAAAATGGGGGAATTATATTTGGGAAGTCGACTAACAAGGAAGGTTGGTTGGGGAAAACACACTTAAGTGTTGATGGGGGAAAACAGGGTTTGCTGCAGTGGACTCAAGCACTGACCCACCAATAGGGCAACGCTCCCATCCAAATTTGTTTAATAAGCTTAAACTGACTTCAAAGGACTTATCAATTGAAGTTTGATTTGACCCAAACGCGTTGTTTGGTAAATGGAACAGGTTTATAAACTTGTTCCTCGACAAACTGAATGGAACCAATTGTGTTAATTCAGTAGACCATCCGTTTTAACGCTTGGGCCAATGTGAGGGGTTGGGCCTATGGCACCCCACTAGTACCAACCTGGGCATATTTTTCCCGTACCCAGCGTTGGTCTAGGGTATGCCTCAGGTCAGGGAGGGCCGTTAGCCTCATCTTCTGGGCCTCCTGGCGCCCAGCCTTATCTTTGGGGCTGGTCCCCACTATGATGTCATGTGCATATGACAGAGTCTCTTGATGTGGTGGGGCCTTTGCCAACTGGCGCAAATAGATCTAAGTACATAATTGCAGCAATTAAACATTTGACAAGATGGGTGGAAGTAAGAGCGAGCAATGATTTAGGGGGCTGTCACTTCCACCAAGTTCTTCATGGATTGTGTCATACAGCAACATGGCTGTCCGCAGTTCATCTTAACAGACAACAGAACCAATTTCATTTCACATTTCATGCCCAAGTTGAACAAATTGATGGCAAGCAGCAGGGTTTTGACTAAACCCTACCACCTTAAATCCAATGGAATGGTGGAATGAGTTAATGGAACGTTGGTAAACATACTCTGTAGGCTAGTGAAACATTGACCCTCTAAATGGAGTACACTCCTACCCATAGCTGTCTTTGCATATGGTATCAGTTAACACTCTTCCACTGGCAAGGGTCCCTTCCAACTGCTCTATGGTATACATCAAGCTTTACCTGCCTAGCTTTACTCATGTGTTGAGGATACTGGCAGCTTAGATCCGCAGTATTATTTGATCAATCTAATGGAGATGCTGATCAAACTACAAACAAAAGAATATTCTACCAGCTTTGCTAAGAAGATCCATGATCAGGTGGCTGACCAGAGTAGATGTAGCAGACTCACGCAGTTTTCTGTAGGTGATCATGTCATGTTTCATGATCAAAATGGATTTGGACAATAGAACAAGCTCACTAACATTTGAAATGGGGCATTAGAAATAATTGAAGACTGGTATTGATGCCTACACCATTAAGGAACCCGCAGGTGGTTGGAATATAAACCAAGCTAATGCAAATTCTTCTGAGCAAACAAGTAATAGGAGCTTATCATCCAGTCAAAGGGGAGGTATTTCAAGAAATTGATATGACTGGACAATAAGCTATACATTTTGGAGGATCATAAATTGCAGTCAAGCTGAGCCTTAAGATTGAGTGGAAAATATATTGATGTGAAGCAAATTGATTATAGCTGTTGGACAATTACAAGTTAGATTAGTTAATAAGAGTTTTTAGCTCAAAATAAGGAGGAAAATTATGACGAAATTGGCCTAAAGACCATGTCCTATTTTTGATGGAATCTGGTTAATTAGGGCAATAAATATAATACTAATTTTCAGCTAAATACCACAAAGTCAGGTGATTGAATTGCGCTGACTATGCGGCAAATTTAGGAGAGCCATTGGAGGTTTTTCCTCAGGTTAACACTAGTTTAGTGCATTCTACCCTGCGGAGGCCTGCCCCTTTTATAGGGTCAGAAGGGGTATTGTATGGTAAAATTTTTTATGCCCACTGAGGGTGAAAATAATTAAATAATTATCTCATGGTCTTGCCCTACCAAAAATATACTTGCCATCAGTTGTTTCATCAGAATGAGGCGTGTCTTTGAGATGCGATAGGTCAAAGCATATTATTCCCTAATTCAGATTTGACTAATCCATTTAAACTTTGAGAGACGCCAATTTAAATACAAAGTATCACCTTATTAAAAGTGTTTCTTTTTTTACCTTCACAGCAATTAATAAAAGCCTTTGAACCTAACATTTTAGTTTTCACTTCCTCATTTTTTATTACAACTAGAAGTGATCAAACCCCTTAATTATTTCATCAGTAGAAATTAATTTCCTGCAAAATTGTTGAACTCTGGGGCAAATTAGCACCAGCGAGCATAGCC
Source organism: Massospora cicadina (assembly GCA_022478985.1). NCBI lineage: Eukaryota > Fungi > Entomophthoromycota > Entomophthoromycetes > Entomophthorales > Entomophthoraceae > Massospora > Massospora cicadina. The sequence continues at coordinate 41,460 of JAKSZP010006821.1, read as the reverse complement.
CAGCCCATAGTCTAACAAGTGGTACTCACTACAGGGGTTGTACACCACAATAGCCTATCAAATATGGAGGGTGTTAAGGTGATTAATCCTTGAAACATCCCCTCTGCTTCTAAAACCCATCAAGTTGCCCTTAAACAACTAGCAAGCGCTTTATCAAGACTAAAGAAACTCGAACAGCGCCCATTTTAATGCCCCTTGAAGTATAAGTTCACCCCTGGTGAAGGTAGTATTGCTTCATTCTCATACTTTTATGAAGCAGTCATGGAAGGGGCGACTGGCCACCAGAATGTCAAGAACATCCTTCCTCGTTTAAGTCTCTTGGCACAATAACTGATGGTCCCTTATATGGATACCCTAAACACCTGGGCCAAGGTTAAAGAAGTTCTATAGCGGAACTTGGATCTAAACAGAGTTTAACTAGTGAAAAGCAGGCTTTTATGCGCTTTAGATGTATGAAGGTGAACGGATCACCGCTTTTGCTGAGGGAATCTACCTTGATGCTCAGAGGTTGTCAGCATCTAACATGATAGATCTGGATGATGCCATCGCAGCTATGTTATCTTGGTTAGCTTCCCAAACTTCTTTAGCTCAGTATATCATCTCCCTAAAGCAACTTTTTAAAATTTCCGTGACATAAAAGAGGCCTTTTTAGACACTGCTGATTTATATAACTGTGCAATAACCAACAAAGCTGTGATGAACACCAAAATTTGGATCATTGAGGAGTGCTCAAATGAAGCCCCAAAGGAGGAGGCTATGTTGACCCCTATGAGGAATACTACTCTGAGCCCAGCACTTGTGGTGCAGCTCACACCTGAGCTTCCTTCGCCCAGCCAACCTGAGGTTCTCGCACCATAATCAAAGTGCATCATTGTCAATGATGTAACACTCATGTCCCTCAACTTGCCACCAAGATCAGCTTGTGCCATCTAAAAAACTTCTCCAAGTGGTTCAAAAGCCTGCTCCTAAGCCTAAACTATTTTCAGGTGACATTCACCCCCACCAACAAAGGGTTTAAGGAACAGGTCACTAAAGCAAAACCACCTGTTTCTCCAAGGCTCACAGACGCTGATCAACCAAAAGCTGGAAGAGTATAAGCATCCGCCTCTACAATGCAATCTCCTCCAGCTAACTCTAATCCAAAAACTGTAGCTATAAGGAAACCCAAACCTCTACCTTTGGTGACAGTCGCTCCCAACAACCATGGGCTCAAAGAGAAGGCTGCTCAAGCTAAGCCGCCTGATACTCCAATGATCATCGCTGCAGATGGGCCCCAGCTACTAAAGTTATGGCCTCTACCTCCAACTTCTCTTCTAGCATTCACCCAATGTATGTGGACAACCCTTCAGATGATGAATCTGAAGGGAGTTATGAGGACGTTGACTATTATGTTCTAGGAGCCCCTGTTAAAGTAGGTATACCGGATTAGCTGAACCCTGAAGGAGTAGACAAAGCCCTGATCACTTAAGCAACCCACCTTAATCAAATGCTGGGGTGCCCCGAGGTTATTGATACCTCTAGCAATGGTGACCACGATATTGCTTCAATGATCCGACCAATTCATCATGTTCACACCCTACAGTCCATTAAGATAACTATCCTGAGACAGAAAAAAGCTTGCCTCTACTCTCCGTCTTAAGGAATCATTTACTCTCCCCCCAACCTTTGGCAGGACCAGTACTATGGTAGAGGTCATTATTCAAAAAGTCCAGATTAGGGCTATAATAGACACTGAATCTCCGTTGAGCGCTCTCTCTTCTAAGATGATAAAGAAGATTAAGCTGGCTCCTGCCTTGAGTGTACTCAGGAGTTTGTAATAGCAGGTCCCAACAACATCCATGTTATTGAAACCTACTCCTCCTTGCCTATTCGGATTGTAAAACTCATAATGTCAGCTCCCATGATAGCCTTGGACAATGCCGCTTATGATATGCTTATTAACACAGAGTTTATAATTGAGTATGACGGTATAATCAACATGAAATGGGGTTACTTCTCCCTACTCAGTTATGAAGTTCCTTTACTCTTTACTAATGAAGAACCCCATAAAAAAGAATACTCCTACTTATTTGAATACCTGTCCTCTGCTTTACCTTTATTCTATATGACCTCTGGACACAACACAAAAATGTAGCCTGAATCAGTGGACGCTTCCGAGGGCATTCCCTTTTATGCTTCAGAGGAAACAGTAATCAAATCTGAAGAACAACGTGTGGTCACTACCTAAAATATTCTAAAGATCCCCCGAGCCTTTCTGCTGCACATAACAAGCATTTATGAAGTAAGCTCATTTAGAACATTAGGTGTATCCAGATATACTAGATCCACTTATCACCGACCCAATAATATCTTATTGGGGAACCTTAATACTGAACTCATCATTGTCAAAAAACATCAAGAGATAGGGAAAGGTCTGCTAATTCCCTTAAATGAGATTAACAGTGTCCATTTTATTGGGCGATGTTGGACATGGGTTTACTCACTGGTCAGATGGTGTGTACTCTGCCTAAAGTCCACATCTCAGATGACCTAACCTCAGATGAGCTTAAGCAAGTTCATTCTCTATTGGATACATATGGTGATAATTTCTCCCAGACCAACATGGAAAATGCGCATATGAAGAGGTGGAGCCATTCCATTGATGTTGGTGATGCCCAACCTATTTGATTTAAACTGTACCGTAAGTCCAAGGTTGAAGAGCAGCAAATGAGGGTTGAACTCAAGTAGTTATTAGACGCTGGGCTATTAATACCATTCCAAAGCCCTTGGGCGTCTCCTCTCTTGATGATTAAAAAGAATAATGGAGGTCATTGGGTTTTGATGGACTACCATAAACTAAATAACCTAACTAAAGACAGCTAACCTATCCTCGAATAGAAGATGCCCTTCCACAACTCTCCAGCTCAAAATACTTCTCAGCCAGGGACTTGGCCAGCGGATATTGACAAATGGATCTTTCTCCCCAAGTTCAGGATAAATGTGCTCTCATTTGCAGTGAAGGCTTATTTAAGCCTACCCACCTAACTTAAGGGTGTGCAATGCTCCGGCATTCTTCCAACATGTAATGGATCACATTCTGCGGGACCTAAAGTTAAGCTTTATGATTGTCTGCCTTGATGACATCACTATCTTTTCTGCAACGTTCACTGATCATCTCGCACATTTAATAGAAGTCTTTACAGCCTGCAGTCTTCTAACATCAAGTTGAAACCATCAAAATGATCCTTCTTCCAGAAAAGCTAGATTTCCTTGGCATGCTATCTTCCAAGAAGGGTTCCTAGCTTTTACAAGGTAAGGTCAAAGCTATCTCTAAAATGACTGCCCCTTACAAACCTTCGGGACATTCAGGTATATATGGGTATGATGGGGTATTACCATTAGTTCATCCCCAAGTTCGCCCACTCAATGAGCCTCTCGTTCAATTATTAGCTAAAAACAATCCTTTTTATTGGGGTACAGAACAAGCATCCGCTTTTGGAACGCTTAAGCAACTGTTACAACAACGTCCTATCATACAGCACCCAGATTATAAACTTTTATACTTTTTACTGACGCCTCAGGCTACAACATTAGGGCCATCTTAGTCCAACTGAATGAAAATGATGTGGATTATCCTATATCTTAAATCAGTAAGATGCTATCAAAGGTGGAACGCGACTACAGCGTTACAGAGAAGGAGTGCCTTACAGTTTTGTTAGCTGTCAAGCATTACCACCCTTTTCTATATGGAACCACCTTCACTGTGGTTACTGACTATGCTTCCCTGAAATTGTTACAAAATATGATGGATCCTACTGTGCGGTTATCACGATGAGCTTTAAAGCTTCAACCTTACGAAATGAAGATTGAACACCATGCTGGAACCTATCACTTGAATTTTGATGGGTTGACTTAGCTACCAGTCCTTCACTTGGATAATAGTGAGGCAGAGAGGCTACATGACCTCTTAATGACCCCCAAGAATGGGAGGATGAGGATGAGCCTGTTCAGAAGATGTTAGCCTAGCACTCCTGTAACACTAAAGTTGAATATGGGAAGTTGTATAAGCTGGTGGGGACAAAATGGCTACCTTACCTATGACCCTCTGAATGTGTACCTGCTATACTAGAAGCACATTCCACTCTAGGTCATGGAGTCCAAGAAAACCTATGCTTGGATTAAGATCAGTACTATTGGGATGGAATGATGGAAGCTAAAGTTGAAGTCTTGGAAGCTTTCCTTATGTGTAAAAAGAAACATGTTTCAAGACTTAATACCAGTATCAACCCACACCCCTCAATAACAATTCCACACCATCAGCCTGGATATAGTAAGTCCCCTTCCACAGACTACCAGTGGAAAAAATTATCCTAGTAGGCATTGGCCACTTTACTAAGTGGGTTGAAGCCGTGTCTCTCATTGCCCAAATGGCCAAGGCCACCGCAACATTCTTACATCAAAATATTTCACTTGCCATGGTTGTCATCAAGTACTACTCTGCAATAATGGTAAGAACTTCACCTCCGGAGTATTAAAGATCATGGCTACACCTATGGGGACCCAACAAATTTTTCTTGGCCCCATATAATCCCTCTAAAATGGAACTGTGTAAAGAGCAAATGGAACCTTGGTTTTCTTCCTGCGTAAAATAGCCTCCTCTGATCCACTTCACTGGGATCAATTCCTACCCAGTACTCTTATGGAATACTTGATTAGTTATTAACAGATCCTGAAAATCTCCCCATTTTATGTTCTGTATGAATGGAATCATGGATACTCGCCCTTTTAGCTAAAGAGGGTTTCTCCTCTAAAGTTGAGGAACCTATAAAAGCCATGAGAAAATTGACTTAACGTATCATAAATTTCAATCTGAGTCTATGACAAACTTAGCTAAAACGGTTACAAATGATGGACAAGCAGCTAATGAGTTTTGGCTCACCTACCTTCCTTTAAAGTGTCTGACTTGGTTCTATTTAACCATAACCGCATCATACCAAGAAGCAGCAAGCTTGAGTCTATTTGGGAGGGTCCCTTCACTGTCAACTACAAGAGAGGTGATGAGTATTTTAGATATTCTTTGACTACCAGTGTCACCTTAAACTGATTACATCGATGTTTCCTGCGCCCTTATTCTGTTCTAACACTCTTAAAGGGGGTAATGTCGGACAATTTAAGTTGAATAAGTTAGTAAGAATGTTTAGGTTTGAAAATAAAGAGAAAATGATGATGAAATGAGCCTAAAGACCCTGGCCAATTCTTGGCGAAATATGTTGAATTGGGGAATAAATTTAATAATAATTTACATCCTAAAACCACAAAGTCAGGTAATTGAATTGCGCTGACTATGCAGCAAATTCAGGAGAGCCCATTAAGGCTTCTCCTAAGTCCAACACTAGTTTAGTGCAACCTACCCTGAGGAGCCCTTCCCCTTTTATAAGTTCAGAAGGGGTATTGAAAAGTAAAAATATTTCATGTCTACTAATTGGATGAAAATAAATAAATCATTACCTCACTTTCATATTCTATTAATTAGTGACTTGCCATCTGTTATTTCCTCAAAACAAGGCGAGTTTTCTGAGATAAAATAGGTCAAATCATAATATTTCTTAATTCAGATTTGACTAAGCCACCCAAACTTTGAGCGACACCAATTTAAAAGTAATGTAATGACTTATTAAGAGGGTTCCTTTTTCTTACTATCATGGCTAATAATTAAAAGACTTTAAACCTTAGCTTTTTAATTTTTACTTCCTCATATCTTCACTACAACTAGCAGTGATCAAACCCCCCTTTAAGTATTTTGGCAGTAGAAGTTAATTTTTCCTGCAAAATTGCTGACCTCTGAGGAAAAATAGTACTATGAACATAATCCAGCCCAGAGTCCAACAGTGGCCTCAATTCAGAAAATTGAGGGAATTCTGCTGAAACCTTGGGACAGACAAAAACTCCTAAAATGGAAAAAATGGGAGATTGCTAAGAAGAAAGGTGGAATTGACCTAGAATACCAAGATAAGAAATGAGCGGAAGAAGGAGAGAGGAGGTTTTTTAGTAGTCTTTAGAGAGGTTCTGCGATTTTATATTATAATAAAAAGTGTCAATTGGGGCAATTGCTCCATAACTTATACATTGGGTTTTATTAAGGATTGGCAATCTGTATATCATCTGTTCTGTTTCTTAGTGACTAATACACTGTGCAAACCAGGGTGGCGAATTTAACCTATATTATAAAAAACTTAACTAAACAATAAGGGACTTGTCATCCAGTCAAGGGAGTGATGTCAAGAGGTTGTTATGACTGGCCAATAAGTCATATTTAGTTTTGCAGATTGTATTAAATTGCTGAAGGGGATTTGAACTTGGATAGTCAATTTAGAAAATATAGTGAATTCTACTGGAGCCTCAATGATGAGGTGAAACCAGACAAGTTCCATTAGATGATTAATAGCTAAGCAGAAGGGTTAAAAGTGATCAAAGCAACGAAGGTTTGAGTGGGTTGAGAAGACAAGAAGGTGGTCTTTTTAAAAGAGAATGAGGAAAGAGAGTGAGTATGAAGAAGAAGGAAGTGCAAGCAGAAAGAATCTGCTGGTTGTGTTATATTAAAGAAAGTAGCATATTTGAGGCAATTGCCTTCTATTATAAAAAAGTGAAAGATCTATTTGGCAGACCAACAATCTTCATATCATCCATCCATTGCTCAGTGGGCTTAACCATGTGCAACTCCTAAAGCTTATCTCAAGTATATCACCAAATCTATAACAATGACCATTCCCAAAATATATATGTATGTGCACCAAGTTTGGAGATTTTTTATTTTTGTTTGTTTATGAGATAATTTGTCTCACAGATATATACACTCACTATGGATTATATATATATTGATATATTATCTTTATATATCACTTTTCTTAATGAATAATAATTTTATTTGAGGTGGGCCAACCTTGGGACAAATATGCCTCACCAATAGAGAGGATAGAGAGTAGGGAGCAAAAAATATAGGAGTGGAGGACAAAACCCAAGTAATAGAGGGTAAAACCTTCCTGCACGTGTTCTGATAGGCAGGTTTAAATAATCTAACTTCACTAATTTGCTTGGTCAGACTGAGGCATGGTGCGAGAATCACCATGTATTGATAACCTCTTGGCACAGAAATACAATTTCTGCCACAATGGTATTGGAACCCAAAACGTGAGGGGTGATAGTGGGACGCCCTTCTGACTACGCCACACCCCCATTTATCTTTCACTTTTTTTAATACTAGATGGTCCCACATTTATCTTTCACTTTATCAAACAAAAGCTTCATAAAACTTATTAGGAGTTAGCCAATTATTTTCTCATTTTTCTACTTCTGGTCTATTATAGCTCATAAAGTTTTTCATATTTTAGATTTTAAAAATATAAGATTTGATTTTTATGATGATAAGGATTATATATAGATTAGGTAAATTTATATTACCTGTTACTTATTACGTTATAGATGCTTACTTATGGAAACAAAGGAGAGGATACCTAAGTGTTGTAATAGGATCTCACTACCACTGCCTCCCCAAGATAGATTATGGTACATGAAATTTGGGTAGGGGAAGACTATGACTGTGTTAATGTTACGCACCAATGCCCTGATCCAATATAGAAAATAGCAATGCAGTCCGTGGAGTTCCTGGCCTATCATACGTTGCACATGTGGTGGATTCTAATTTTATCCTCCTTTCCCAATTTCTTCAATTCTCCTTAAATGAGTGAGGTATCTTTCCAAGGTCAGCCCGCCGCAAATAAAATCTAATTATGGAAGAAGGTCAATATCATCTGTTATCAAAGATATATCTAAAATCATACTTGGTATTTTAAGCTATAAAGTTAAAAAAATTATATCTCTGAAGTCATTTTAGTTTTTTATTCAGTTGAAACTGTCGTGTAACCTGATGACAAGTATATGGCTGCACTGCCCTTCTAAATGAGTGACAAGCAAAGCAACAGCCAGAATACTGTTGTATAGTCAGCCACACTTGTTGATAGAAAGTGAGGAGGGGTTGTGCCATTACTGGCCAGTTATACCAAATATCAGAAAACTTGCCTAAAAAAGATAACCATAAACATCTACAAAAAAATACTTACTATTTCAGGATATTTTTAACTTTAAAAAGGGAAAATCAGAGAATAAAGTAACAGCTTAACTTGTTAAGGGCTGCTGCCTTATAAACTAAATGAGCTATAAAGGGGATGTAATCTGGGACCAACAATCCTTAATGCAGAGGGGTCTAAGGATTAACACTACCAGTTTATTATCAGTAATTGAATCTAAAGTGCATGGGCGGATCATCCCGCCTTCTATTAGGATCACCAATATCATTGATTCATTATTTTTGCAGCCTTTTTGTGGTCTGTTATCCAAATGAGCTATTTGATTATACTGGAGGTGAGCACCCATGAGCAGAGATAGTAGGGAATTTCCACTATGAATTATATGGGCTTAAGATTCCTGAACCTTATGGGGGTAAGCATTCTGTATCAGCACCTAAGTCAGAAGGCTGTATATAACTTTTGAATAAAGTTGCACCATTTGATCTGTTTGCATTTGAATCCAGCTTCCACCCCTGGATGGACTCATACCCTATTATTTAAAAATATGGCGTTGAAGTGGGAGACAGCCTTCCTGCTGGAGGTAATCTCTGAACTCTTCCACCTCCTTGCACATCCCCTAAATCATTTCCATCAACTTCTTGATATTAGGATGGATTTGAGGTGATAAACCTTCAGGCGAAAAGCTGTGACCCACTACTCATTTAATGCATGGGATAAATCACCATTTTTGGTGAAGGCGGCAGCAGTTATCTTGTGCTTCTTCTTGGTTTTGTGTGGGAACCACTGCCTGTCTAAGCATAAGGATTGCTCCTCAAGACTTAAATTTGCCTTTGCCTTTTGAACATGAATAGCTTCTCTATTGAGAGTTTGGACAAAAGAGTCTTTTTTTGTGCCTTGTTTAGCTTTATGGTCATGATGGCTGAAATTTTCTGGCTGGACAGGAAGACACGAAATGGGAATTGTAAAATGCCTCCACTAGCTTCTTACAGTTTGAAATCCCTGACACTTACCCATTATTCTCGCATGAATCAGAAACCTTTTCAAGCAACCATGTACTGAAGTGAGACACAGGACTTACAAGTAGCCAGGATTGCCTCAACCTCTGCCTCATGGGAGTCATCAGCTAATATGTACTCTTTTGTGGTCAGGTTTTTGCCTTTAGATTATGAAAGCTCAGATGCTTGGCTAACGTTGAGCTGCTTCCATTGGGAAGGGAGCGCTAGGAAGAAATCCTTATTAGTCAGATTTTTTTGTCACATGAGAACCAACCGCTTACTGGAAAATCTCTTTAAGAGGACTTCTTCCACAAGTGACACATATCCAGCATGACCAAGGAGCCCTCCTTAACTCATAAGTAGGAAGCCACTTTCAAAATGCAATATTCTTGTAGTCAATGATCTCCTTTGATAGATGCTCTCATAACATGTTTGGGTATTCCAAATTTGCAACAGGATTTCTTCATCTGAAGGAACCTCTGATTCAATAGCAAGTTTCAATTTGGAAAAATGTGATTATACCCAGAAGTAGCATCATAGGGGAGAAGCCAGTAGAAGAATGCGTTGCATTGCTATAGGAAAGCTGTGTCAAAAGGGAGCTCAACCGATCAAGTGTCCTGAGTAGCAGAGGCATAGCAGTTGAGTACTGATCTAAGGTTTATTTAAGCCTTTTTCAACTGTTCATCAGATTTAGAATGATATGCGGTAGAGTGACATGACTTGATCATGAGAATGGCTAACAAAGCGCTCCATATCTAGGTTGTAGAGTGGGAACTCAATCACTCACCACTTCCAGGGGTAAACTAAACATAATGAACACATGGAAATCAAACAGCTTAGCCGCCTCCATGGAAATAGTTGAATGACAAGGAAGTAAAAGTTAAAATTTGTTAAAACGATATACTACTACAATAAATTCATTAAGCCCATTGAAACTAGAAAAGTTCTAAAATAAAATTGACAAATATGGAAATAAAAAGCTCTTCTGATTGTTGTTATGGATGTATAAGACTGTTCTTACCCAAACTTATTGACTTAACATGGTCACAAGTAACACAGTTTTTTATCAAGGTGGTAATAATTTTGACTTATTTAGCCATTTAAATAGCCATTATTATGATTAGGGAAAATCTTTTTTTGGGTGACCAACTTACTGAGGGTCATGGTGTTCTCAAATTACCTCATCACAAACTAGTGGATATAACCAAACTCTGTTTTAACACACAATATCTCATTCTTCAGATTATAGTGAATTTTCTTATGAGACAAAAGTGTCAATTGATAGAACAATTTTAGCCCCTCACAGCAAGATGTTTGATATCCAACACACAGGAAATTAATAGTGCATCTAGATCCCAGTTTTAACTGAAGATTGGAGAGGAGAAATGTCTAGAATCTAAGAGAGGTAATAACCATGGTTTGTTCTAGGGACTCCTCATTGGTGGGACTTGAGGAGGGTTATACTCTACTTTATATATAAGAGAACATTTATAACTTCCCTCAAAAAACTCATTTTTGGATTTTAACTGTAGAGATTATAATAAGTAAAAGCCTGACAACATTCTATTTTTGTGTTTTATTATAGTACATGGGCATGTTGATCCTTTTTATTGAAAAATTTGTGTTGTCCCCCTTGGCTAAGATACCGCCAATGTGTAAGTAACCATGCCATTTCTGCAAGCTCATTACCATAGATTTCCCATGATTTATTAGAAAGAAGATAATTTTCAGGATATTATGAGACAGGGTGCGCTACTCCATCATGGTCCTGGATTAACACAGCCCCTATAGCAGCTGAAGACGCCTCACACGCCCCAATAAAGGCTTATATGTGTCAGCATACCTGAGAACAGGATTGGAAACATATACCTTTTTGATGACAATAAACACTTGTTGACAAGCATCCATCCACTTAAAGGGAAAAATCTATGTAAATTAGGGTAGGGGTGCTGCTAACTGAGATGATGTGAGGGGAAACTTTTTAGAAAAATAAAAGTACCTAAGAAGCTTCGAAGTTATTTTTGCGTTGTGGGGATGAGTCATGAGAGTTTAGTCTCCAGCTTACAGGTAGTGACTGCATATCCATCCTTAATAACCAGATTAATCAGGAAAGCGATTTTATCCTTTAAAATCGCAATTAAAAGGCTTGATGTACAAATCCACTTTCAGAAGAGCGGATAACGCATAAAAAAGATCTTTTGCATGCTGTTAATGATTTGGTGAATGTATTAAAATGTTATTATATAGGCCTCAGCACAGATATAAAATAAAATTACCTAGGCGTCATTAATCAAATGTGGAAAGTTGCAAGTGCATTTTTAAGACCAAATGGCCTTACTTATACTTTAATTATCCCCTCTTTTTGTGGATAGATGTGAGCACTCCTGACTTTATGCTACCCTTATTAATTAAATGCATTTACCAAGTCAAGTTTCAGAAACTACATGGGACTTTACAACTAACTTACTTGCTCCAAGGGAAGATGGTAGGGGTTATGCACGGCTATTTTTTTCAAATGCCCATAGTCCACACACATCCATTCTGTTTCATCAGCTTACTGTGCAAAGACTATGTCAGAACCAATGGGTGGGGATTTACGTAATAATTATCACTTCTAGAGCATGTATTCTAACCATTCCTCCAGGTCCTTTTCTTCTTGTTCAGTATATGGGTACAACGGGCACTTTTTTTATTAAGTCCACCATTAAACGAAAGCTTAAATCATACTTAAAATCAGGCGGGAGACAATTGCTTTTCAGATAGAAGATGTCTTTATAAAGCAGCAACCCTGAAGGGAAACCAGGTGATAGATTAGTGAGGGAGGGGGTTGCCATGATGGAGTCAATGCTCTTTCTGGGGATAATTTATTAATGAGGGGAAACACACTTGTATTCATATGTTTTAGTAAAAGAAGTTAGACTCTAGGCTGATAAATACCTGTTGGCGGCGCCACTAACCAAACCCAAGGATAAGTGGAGACAACAATTTTGACACTGTGGTAAAACTCTCACAGAAAAGATCTAATGCACAGAGAATTAGATAGGGCGCAAAACTTTGTAGCAATTCATGGGGCTGAAGAAGCACTCAATACAAATGATCCCATTTTAAACACAGATCCAGATTTTGAGAAAATTTTAACCTTATAAAATTCTCAGCTGCCCCCTTGTACAAGAGGACATCAATGAGCACCTTTTTGGAATTTGACTGAAGTTCAATAGGAATAAAAAGTAAGCGTGATCCTGTTTACTTGCAACTTTATGGGACAAAACTGCAGAGATGGGGTAATCACTAGAATATCAACTGGCCTAGCTTCAGAGTGAGGAACATCTTCTTTTGCTAGATGAGTTACATTATTCTCCAAATTGTTGTACCGCAAACAACAGTGGCATCAATGGATTTAAACCACCTGTTTTCCTTTGGGTCTGATTAAATAGGCGGAGTTATACCACCATAACGCATAACTTCTAGTCTGGATGAGATAAAAAATATTAAATAATCAACACACCCACCTTTGTGATTTTCCAAAAATGGACATGCGCTGGTGAGGACGACAATTGATCACATGTACAACTAGATATGAAATATTATATAGGGATAATTTGGGCCGTAAGATAACCTTTAACTGCGGCATAGAAACTTTCATCAAATTGAACATGATAAACACCCATAAAACCTCCATAAAAACTGTGGTTACAAGATTTGCTTGTATAATAGAACCAACGCGTCAGCCAATTTAAAAAGAATGGTGGAGAAGGCTAAGAGTAAAGTTTAATCCATTATGACATAGAACTTGATTAATAGAATAAGACTGGCTGCATTCTGGATGAGTTACCACCTAAAGCTTCAGGCAGAATACCATTGGTATAGACAAATACATTGGTTGCTATAGAGTGAGTAGGGGGATTGCCATTATTTGTCAGTTGTACTAAAATTCAGAAACTTGGCTAAAAAAGATACCCATAAACATCTACAACAAATAAAAAAATTACTTTTTAAGAAGTTTTAACTTAAAAATAGAAAATTAAATGGTGGGGAAAAAGCAGAACCTGGGGGAATGCGGCCTTAAAACTTAATGGATACAAGTGGGGTGTGATTTAAAGGTCCACCAATCCTTAATGCAGAGAGGTCTGAGTATGGACTAATTACCATAATATTATAAAAACTCGAATCTGAGATACATTGGAGGGTCATCTCATTCTGTTTGGATTGCCATTATCATATTATTTATAGTTTCTTGAACCCTAGTTCCGGCCTGGGATTTAAATGAGCCATTTGGTGAGACTAGTGGGGAGCAGCCATTATTAGTGATGGTAGGGCAAAAACACTTTGAATCTAATGGGTTTGAGAAACCAACCTGTTGTGGGATGGGCTTGCTGTACCATCACTTAAGTCAGAAGGATGTATACGAATATCAAACGCGAAATTACACCAATTGATCTATTTGCATTTGAATCCAGCTTCCATCTTTACATGACATAACTTCTGTTTATTTGGGGAAGGTCGACCAGGGGACAAGCACTTCCAATATAGTGAGAAAACTAAATAAATTTGACAATTAAAAACACTCCAGAGGGTTCAAGGCCCCTCTTGTTGTCTCCAGGATCACTAAGATTAGGATGGTAGGGAAGGGGAGTTAGCTGGCTTATTCTTGGATGCAGCATGTGGAAGTAAAGGATCAACTTTTAGGAACCATATGGGGAACTATGTGTTGATTGTTCTTCTGTTATTAGGGTATATGTCCAAACAGCCATGCTTGGAAATGTTCCAATATATGGCTGTGGAAGCGATGAATGGCTTCTTGGATTGTTGGCGCTGCTCCCGTGAACAATTCCAGTACCATTGTATGTATCATCCATAGTGCTATTGCTACTATTAGCGCCCTGAGAGATGGGTGAATAGGAGAGTCCATGTTTATAGCGAACATGTTCCTTGCTAGGCTGTATGGCTGTCCGTTTTCTTGGCGAAAAAGGCGCATGGCCTCTTTCCATAACGCCACTGATGTTGGTCATTGTTCTAAACGGTGGGCTAGGCTTCCATACTGACCACATATTGCACATGAGGTGTGAGTAGCATTTGACCGTTCTGCTGTGTGGTATACTCTCCTCATGCATCTCCACACATGTACTCTTATCCTGGGTTGGAGCAGAGGGTGATGTGTGTATCTCCATACTCTTCTTTGGGTCTCCAGGTTGTAGGGTATGTCCATATGGTCCAGGTAATCTATCCTGGCTATGGTATTTGGGCTTTTGCTAATTATATTGTATGTGACTATTTTATCATTGATCTCCTGTCTGTTAGTTAGCCTAAAGCGTCCTTGGTGACTGGTTTGGTCATTTATGTGAATCCCATTATGTCGCTCTTCTCATGGCTAGGAGCATCTGTTTGAAATGTGTAGGAGTGCCGTGTGGTCCTGCAGCTGTGGGATGGGATGCCAGATACTTGATTATTGTGTTTGGGTGATCTGGGCTTCTTAATTGTAGTGCATGTGTAAAGTTATATCTTGCTGTTCTGGCCCGGTGTGTATCTGGAAGATCTGGGCTTGTCATCTGAGCTATCCAGGATCCCAGTATATGGGTTGCTTGCTCTACCTATTAGTAAGCCCCATACCTCCATTCCTTCTAGAGCCAAATAGAGTTTTGAGGCGTACAGGGGGGTTGTGGTTGGACCATAGCCATCCTTGTAATAGGGCGTGGACTGTGTTGAAGAAAGATGGTGAGAAAGCGATTGCATGGGCCTTGTACCATATGATTGATAGAATCATAGAGTTGGCTACCGGGACCCTTCCTGTTATACCTGTTTGATGTCCATGTAAGGAGGCAATGCGTTTCATTATTTTGTCCAATAATTGATTATCCATCATGGAGTTAGCGTAACCTCCTGCTTCCAACCATACTCCCAAGTGGTGAACAGGGCCAGCTGATGGCTTGGTGATAGATGGAAGTTTCAGTGAGGTCCTTGCTAATTTTCACCTCCTAAGTTTGTTCAGGAGTCTTGATGTTGTACTAGCTTGTTGGCCCTGTGTAGATGGCATCCACTGGATCCAATATTTCCCCAGGAGTATAGTTTACGTTTTCTCAGTGTTAAGTGATGCGTTACTTATGGCTGAATAGTCTTGTATTATCTTCTCAATTCTGCAAGCGTCCTGATTGTTGGATATGCCCACCACACAATCATCTTTAGAAGGCCATCATTTTGACTGGTGGTTGGTCCTTTGCGTTGATTCCTTTGAGCAGTGTGTTTGTATTTTGGATTAGTGGGTCTAGGCTAAAGTTGTGGAGTAGAGGGCTTAAGGGGTCTCCTTGTTTTAGTCCTCTCTTTGGGATAACTGGGCTGGTTAAGAAGCCTGCTACCCGCACAGCCATGGTTGCAGACTATGTAAACAACATTACCCATTTTATAAATCTAATTGGAAGCTTGAATTTTTGAAGGCAGGCCCTAAGATAGGTCCAGTTCACCCTGTCATATGCCTTTTGTTGGTCTAAAAAGACAAGTGCTCCAGAGGTTTTGGACTGGCAGACATTTGCAACTGCGTGGATGTTATCCCATATGGATTTTTCTTGGGACAAATTTATATTGTGATTGGGATATCGCATCAGTTGCAATTTCTCCTAGTCGTTTAGCCATAATTTTTGTGAAAATTTTTGTATCTGTGTTGGTTAGGGAAGTTGGGCGCTAGTTGGATAGGTCTAATCTGTCTCCTTTCTTGAATAAAGTGACCGTGTAGGCTTCTTTTCCTCCAGGTAGGAGGCATGTTTCCATAATACAATTGTTCATTGAAGTTAGAAGATGGTTAAAGATGTTAGTAAAATATTTTATATAAAATTCATAGGTAATCCCATCATGTCTAGGGCATTTCCCTCTTGGTGTACAGTGTACTACTTCCCATATTCCTTGCGCAATATTAGGTCAATAAATTTTTCATTTTGAACTGCGGTATCAATATGTGTGTTTCTAAGGAATTTTTGATTTTTTCTGGTTTGACTGGCTTGGATTTATACAATTTTGTATAAAAACCTGTGCACTTCAGTCGCGACCTCTTTGGGTGTTTCTGCCATGGATTTTTCCAGTTGACAGACTTGTGTACAAGATATTGTAATTTTCCTGGTGTGGAATCGGCGGAAAAAGTAGCTCAAGCAAGTTTCTCCATATCTTATGTTTTTGCCTTTATATTGGACTCCAACTCTGTGTTGGTGTTCGCAGATCAGGGTGTTTAGCTGAGCAGAAACCTCCACCCATTTGCGACCCCATCCATGGCTGTATACCATTCTTGGTATTTTGTTTTCTAGATGGTCAATTTCAGCCAATGTTTGTTTGATAATGGCTGAAACTGCCCTGTGTCTTCTAGACAATGTATGTTTAATTTTTTGGGCTGTTGATTTTTTGAAGTTTTCCCAGGTGGTTAGTGGGTCTGAGCAAAAAGGTGTTTAAAAATCCTGGGTTGAGGATATTTCCTCCATCTAGGATTGAAATTCTGAGTCGGCTAAACTTTCTGGGCGTTTCTGCACCATTTTGGGTGCTTGAGTACTTGGTTCCTCTGGTTTGTAAGACACTAAAACAAGCTGATGGTTGGAAATCAATTTTTGCAATTTTAAATTTTTTAATTTGGTGATGGAAAATTACTGGTGTGAGTATTAGGTCTATCCTCGACATAGAGACAAGTGACCATTGTGTACATGTTGGCGTGTCATGTTTTGTAGCAGGAATTGCCTTTTTGGCAGTGGATCATATAATCCCATGGTGGCCTTTAATACTCAGAGTTCCACTTGCCCTTATGGTATCTCCATTGTGTATGGCCATTGGTCCATCTCTGGTTAATCCAGTAGTTCATGTCTCCCATTATGAAAGTATTTGCTGGTAGATTTAGTTGTGTTAGGGCTGTGAGAAATTCTCTTCAGTCATGTGCACTGTTTGGATGTACACACTGTCTATTGTGTGCACTTTGGTGTGCCGTGAGAAGGTTACGGTGAGTATGCGGCCATCCAGGAACAAATTTTTATTAATATATTTAAAGTTTTGGTTCGCACATACTATCACCCCACAGTGGAGTGACCAAAACGATATTGTTAGGAGGAGCATAATTTCCCATTCCTTCTCCTCTCCCTGTGGACAGTGGGCTTCCTGCACCTCCAGGATATCCACAGGTGGGTTTTGTAGGAGACTCAACTTCTTGGCCCAGGAAATTAAGGCCTTGAGTCCTGCTATGTTCAGCGTCCCTATCTCTACTGAGACGCCAGATGCGCCTCAGGAGTGGTTAGCAGGGCCTCCCAGCCCTACTCCCTCGCTCACATTGTTCTTTACTGCACCTCTGCTGCGGAGAGCATAACCATGAGTAGGAGTTGGGGTGTATTCTTCCCCTTTCATCGCCGCACTTTTTGTTCCTCTCTTGGCTTTGCTTAGTTTCAATATGTTATTGCGGTGCACTTGTGGGTTTTTATTGGCCACATTGTTTTCTTGCGCATTCAATTGTTGATTTTCCTTACTGATTGAGTAAATTCCGCAATTTCTATGGGTGCACTGAAACCCCAATTTTGCTGCATTCATTTCTGAATCAGGTTCCACCAAATTCAAACTTCTTGAGTTGGGTGTATTGTTTTTGTGGGATCTGATTAGTTCATGGACTCAAGTTCCTCCATGTCTTCCTGGATCTGCTCCAGCGATATGGTTGATTCCACTGAGGCCTTTGCCTTGGCCACAGCCAGCTTTCTAGCTTGTTTTGCCATTTTTACACTCTTTTGGGAAATAGGGTCAATAATTTTATATTGCCCTTGTTCTCCCCAGTTAAAGGCTTGTGTAGTATCCGTGATTTTAGCATACTCTGAGTTGTCTTCGCCCATTTTTCTCCTCACAGAATTCTATTTCTCTCAGGCCTTCTTTTATGGGGCAAGCATGAATCTTGTGCCCAAAGGCCTTGCAGTGGTTGCAAATGGGGGTGCGCTTTCCACTGTTGTGTGGAACAGCTGGTATTTTTTCCCATCAATTGCGAAGGATGCAATGTGGGGATTTTTGTAATATCTTCTACTACATCCTGGTTCAGTGAAATTGTTGTTATTGCCTTCCCCATGGTAAGGGTTGGCATCAGCTGGAATCGTTAAATTTCAAATTATTTAATTTCACCATAGGCTTCCAAGTCTTCAATGAGAGATGTCTTTCAACTACTGTGCGCGCCAGTGTGGTCGGAAGATAGTCAAAGATAATGAAAATGTCTTTGGATTCAGTCCAACGGGTGCATTTGGTCAGGACCAATTGCTGTCCATTGGGAGGGTCAAGTACCACTCTGACCTTTGCTGCTTTGTTCACTTCTTCCACGGTTTCAAACCCAAGATCTACCAAACCTCTGCGGATAGTATGGGTTGTTAAGTACACCACATGTGGGAAAAAATTTTGTTGGGCTTTGCTGAACTTTTCCCACATTGTCGGTGTTTCTATGCCCAGGAAAACTTGTATCCCGTGTTCCACCGATGACAATGGTTGCAATTGGGATACTTTCAAATAGCTGTAGTATTTAACCAAAAATTGATGAAACCTGCGGGAGGTGCCACCTTGGGTTTTTTATTTTTGCTTAGATTTTTGTTTGTACCTGTGCGCTTGGTACCTCTGGGTGGTGCAGTTCCAGGTCCGCTGCCCTTTACCACGTTCGCCCAGCTCTTTAACTTATTATTCATACTTATCTCAGTTGGTGTTGATAATCAAATTACGCTGTTTGAATTGAATCATATTACTAAAAGTGATAGTAATCAGAAAGAAAACTTACAGGACATAACTTCTAGAATATGAAAAATGGCGTGGAATGGGAAGGCAACCTTCCTGTTGGTGGTGGCTTCTGGCCTCCACTACTTATTTTCTCACCCCCTAAATCTTTCCACCAATTTCTTGCTAGTAGGAAGTTTTAAGAGGGTTAAACCCTAAGGGCTAGTCTGGTACCCACCGCTCATCCACTACATGGAATAAATCGCCCTTGTTAGTGAGGGTATCAACAGTCTCCGTGGGCCCATTCTTGATACTGAGCAGGAACTAATAACTGTCTAGGTTTATAGGTAGCTCCTTAGGACTTATAATAATCAGAAAAATTTTAACAGTTTTATATAATTTACTTAATAACGCCTTTTTTAAATCAAATTTTATTGCAGAACAAAGTTTTATAAAGCATACGAAATGGAAAAAAAGCTTAATATACATTGCTTTAACAACTACCTTAAAAATAACAAAAGCGATTATGTTTAATTTTTTTGTGTGGGAAGGCCAACCATGGGAGGAAACTTCCAATACATAACAACAGCTGAGCACCAAAAACGCGAGAGGCACCACAGAGGAGCTAAACATGCCTCATGTTGCCAGTGGGAACGCCAATGGAAGGAAGAGGGGTATCATGAGAGGAGGTTTGCGCAACTACTGAGCACATATGAAGTAAAAGGTCTGAGGTGGGGAACCATATCAGGAACCAGGAAAAAACCAACTGTCGCTGGTGCAATGCAAATGGCAAAATAACCAGGCTTGGAAGTAGTCCTTAAGGTGTGAATGGAAGTGACGCACAGCTTCCTGGAGGTTGGGAGAAGAGCTCAAAGTAGCATCAAGGACAACCGCGTATATAGTCCACATAGCGATTGCCACAACTAAGGCGTGTAGGTAAGGGTGGATGGGAAAGTCAAGGAAAAGGCGAAGATGTCCTTAGATAGGCTGAAGGTCTGTGTTTGCTCCTGGCAAAAGAGATGCTGAACCTTGCGCTAGATCGCTTATTAAGGCGGACATTCTTTCAAGTGGTGAACCAAAGTCCTATATTGGTCACACACAACACATGAAAAATGAGAAGCGTTGGATCTCTCTAACATATGATATACTCACTTCAGGCAGCGCTACGCATGGGAACGAACCTGTGGCTGTAAAATATGGTGGTGGGCGTACAACCAGATGTCTTTCTGTGATTCTAGGTATTACAGGATGTCCAACATGTCCAGGTAGTCCACTTGGGCCATGGTAGCTGGACTACTGGGTACCAAATTGTTCTTAACGGCTTGCCCATGGACTTCCAATTTAAAGTGAGGAGTAGGGCGATCCCTCTGCGAAGTAGGATAGCTGATGCTGATCCTTCATTCTTTATTCCACATAAAATGAAAAAATCCTTTAAAGTGTGCAGGGGTCCCATGAAGGCTTGTGGCATATGGATGGTAGGCCATATAGGTAAAATGAGAATTTGGGTGGGTGGGGTTGGGGAGTCCAAGGGCGGGGGCAAAGTTGGATCATTTTGCACATGACTAATGTTGGGTTGGGAGTGTAGAAATTTGTTACTGAAGCAATCCATGTGCCCAGGATCCTGGATGCCTGGGCCACATATTTAAGCAGGACCATTTCCCTACTTTGGCGTGGACCAAAAAGAGCTTCCAGTTTCACGGGGTAGGACGACCTATCCAAAGCTACTCTTGTATGAGAGCATACAAAGAAAATATGATGAGAAGAAGGCGATGGCTTGGGCCACAAACCATACTTTTGACAGGAGCATAGCGTTGGCAAGCAGAACACTACCTGTCATGCTGGTCTGGTGATCCCTCAAAGACGTGATGCACTTTGTAACGTTGGCTAATATGTGGTGCTCATTATTGAAGTGGAATATCCACCAGCCTCCATCCACACTCTTAGGTGGTGCACCGGGCCCTCAGTGGGTCTGGACACAAAAGGGAGCATGAGAGGGGTGAATTGAGGTGACTGCATGGGTAATCTGAGAAGAGACCGAGCAGCTGGATCACTCTGATTGGGGGACACCAGAGACTAGTGGGCTCAGTATATACCAAGGAGTATGATTTCAGTTTTGGATGTGTTGAAAACAGCAATACTAATCTGGAGCACCCCTTGATAGTGGGATCCAATGCGTTTGTGTCATGGTTGCTAGACATCTTGACCACACAATTGTCAACAAATGATAGAATCCTAACTGGTGCTTGGCATTACACTTGGACACCAGTAAGCCGTGCATTTACGCTGCAGCTAAGCAGTTCGAGGCTGAAGTTGTATAAAAGTGGGCTCAAAGGGTCCCTTTGATGGAGACACCTTTGAGGGAAAACTGAATCAGTGAGGAGACTATTACCTGCACTGCCATTTTGGATGATTCAGTGAGCATCATTGCCCAACTGATGAACCATGGGGGAGGTGGAACTGGTGTAGGCAGGCCCTATGGTAGTCCCAGTTGACTCTATCATACGCTTTTTGTTGGTCTAAGAACACAAGAGCCCCAGTAGTTTTGGATCAGCAGACATTGGTCACGTTGTGTATAATTCCCATATTGACCTCTTGGGAATAAAGCCAAATTGCTCATGGGAGATTACCTCAGAGTCAAATCCCCAAGCGGTTAGCCATTATTTTAGGTACTATCTTAGTATCAGAGTTAGTTAGGGGAATAGGGTGCCAGTTTGCCAGGTCTAGTTTAGCACCTTTCTTGAACAACATTAATATAAGCCTCTTGGCCACCAGGAGGAGATGTGTCTCTTTTTACATTTGTTTATTGAGGCTAGCATTAGGGGGATAGATAATAATTTTAAATTTATTGCGGGAAAGGCCGACCATGGGACGGACACTTCCAAATATGACTCAGACGAGACAAAACTTAGTACCAGGGGAGGCACCCCAGAGAAGCGATGCTATCTCTTGTTGCCAGCGGGAACGCCACTTATGGGGAGGGGGAGGGAACGTGTGTAGGGGTCGTAGCCACTATTGAGCACGTGTGGAGGAAGGGGTCTGATTTGATGAACCAGAATGGGAACCAGGAGGAGACCAGCTGTCGGCGACATGGTGGGAGATATCCAAACATCCATGCTTGAAAGTGGTCCACCAAATGAGACCGGAATCTGTGGACAGCTTCAGGGAGGGTGGGGATGGAGCCAGCGATGGCATCCAAGACAATCGTGTGGATAGTCCACATGGCGATTGCAACCACCAGAGCATGGAGGGAGTGTGGGAGGGGGAAGCCATTGATGAAGCAAACATATCTCTTGACAGACTGAAGGGATGCGTTTGGTCCTGGATCAGCAGACGTTGGAATTCGCGCCATATCACTTTAGAGGTGGGGCACTTCTCCAGGCGGTGGAACAACGTTCCATACTGGCCACACACGACACAGGATGAGTGTAAAGCGTTAGAGCGCTCAGCTGTACGATACACCCGCCTCAGGCAGCGCCACACATGGGAGCAGACTTGAGGCTGCAACAGAGGATGTTGTGCGTATTTCCAGATAATCTTTTGGGTCTCAGTGAAATAAGGGATGTCCATCATGTCCAGGTAGTCCACCCTGGATAGGACTTGGGGTCGAATGGGGATCATGCCATCATGGATGGGTAGCCCCTGTACCTCTTGTGTGAACTGAGGAGAGGGGCGGCCTCTTCAGGTTGTATGTCCACTAATATGAATTCTCCACTCTGCGCTTTGCATGGAGAGTAGGATTCATTTGTAGTGGGTTTTAGTCCCGTGAGGACCTGTGGCCGATGTGTGTGATGCGAGGTATTTCATCAGGGAGTGGGGTTTGATGGATTGTTGAGGCCCAAGGCTCAGGAGAAGTTGGAGTGGGCCGCACAGGACCAGTGTTGGGATGGGAGTGTAGGAGCAGTGACGGCCGCGATCCAGGTGCCCAGGATCTTGGCGGCATGGGCTTTGAAGTCAAGCAGGCCCATGCCACCATGATGATGAGGGCCAAACATGACCTCTAGCCATACTGGTGGAAGGCGGCCTGACCAAAGCCATCCTTGGAGCAAAGCATACAGGGTTTTGAAGAAGCTTGGGGAGAAGGGGATGGCGTGGGCTCCGAACCAGACTTTGGATAGGAGCATAGAGTTGGCAAGAACAACCCTGCCAGTGAGGGTAGTAGGGTGGGCTCTGAGAGAGGCAATTCTCTTCATCACGCTGTCCAGTATACGGCACTCCATTACTGCTGACGCGTATCCGCCTGCCTCCATCCACACACCCAGATGGCGTACCGGTCCTATGGTAGGATGTGGCACAAAGGGGAGCACCAGTGGAGCGGTGTGTGTTGAGTTAGTAAGGCGTGGACGTGGGCGAGCAGATGGGCCGGGTTGGGAACTAATTGCTGGGGCCCAGCAGTTCTGAAACTGACCAAGGAGGATGATTTCGGTTTTGGAGGCGTTAAGTGCCACGTTGCTTACCTGGGAATATTCCTGGATGAGGGCTTCAAGCGCGCGTGCATCTTTGTTATTAGACACCCCCACCACACAATCATCTGCAAATGCCATCATCCTGACTGGGGTTTGGCCTGGCACATGTACCCCAGTGAGTTGGGCATTCACATTTCGCAGTAGTGGATCAAGGCTGAAGTTGTATAAGATTGGGCTGAGGGGGTCGCCTTGTCGCAAGCCCCTTTGAGGGCGGACTAATTCCGTTAGGAAGCCTGGGCCACGCACTGCCATTGTTGCAGATTCCGTGAGCAGCATCACCCAGTTAATGAAGCGGGGGGTAGGCGGAATTGATGGAGGCAGGCCCTAAGGTATTCCCAGTTTACTCTATCATAGGCCTTTTGTTGGTCCAAGAATACAAGTGCCCCAGAGGCTGTGGACTGACACACATTAGCCACAGAGTGCACGTTATCCCAAATCGACCTTCTGGGGATGAAACCGAATTGTTCTGGGGAGATGGTGGCAGATGCTACAGTCCCTAAATGGTTAGCCATGATTTTGGTTAAAATTTTGGTGTCTGTGTTTGTTAGAAAAATGGGGCGCCAATTGGCTAAGTCAATCCTATCCCCTTTCTTGAAGATTTTTTTTAGTACTAGATGGTCCCACCCTTTCTTGAAGATTGTGACAGTAAAGGCCTCATGTCCTCCTGGTAGGAGGCACATTTCCAACAGGCTTTGGTTGAGTGAGGCTAGCAGCAATGGGGATATATATTTAAAATACTTTTTGTAGAACTCATATGGAATGCCATCTGGGCCTGGGCATTTTTGTTTTGGCGCACCATGAATGGCTGTCCATAATTCGTTCAGAGTAATTAAATTATTATTTTTGGGTATCAGAAAATGGTGCAGATATGAGCTCGGTTGAGAAATTCCACCATTTTGGCTGGCTGAATTGGTTCAGCTTGGTATAACTTGGAGTAATATCTTTGCATTTTGATTGCCACTTCCGGCCGGTGCATCCACAATGGAATTATCTGATCTTCGCACCTGTGTGCAGGCCACGCTCTGATGTGGTGCAAAAATTTTTTTGAAGAAGTACGCGGTGCACTTGTCACCTTTAGTGATGCGTGTGGCCCTGTATTGGACACAAACCTGATGTTTGTGTTGCCTTTTGAGTGCGTTGAGGTGGGCAGCTGCCTCCGCCCACTTCCATCCCCATGCAGGGCTATATCCTGTGGCTGGAATGTTGGACTCCAAGTGGGCCAATTCCGCCAGCACATGCGATATAACCGCTGATGTTGCTCGTGAGCGTCTGGAGGAGAGATGGCGATAGTGGCAGATGGTGTCTTCTTTGAAAGTTACCCATGTGGAAATGGGGTCTGCGCAAAACGGTGCAACAAACAATTTTGCTGAAGTTGCCTCTTCCACCCACATGGAAAATCCTGGTGATGCGAGCTCAGGGGGGCGGATTTTGTACCAATGTGGGGCCTTTGCAACTGTGATGGGTAAGTGGTATGTTATCAAGACCAGTCGGTGGTTGAAGAATTCCATTTTTGTTGTTTTGAAGTGGGAGATGTGGGGTTGGAATTTTGCCAGTGCTAGAATAAGGTCGATTTGGGTCATGGACCTTAATTGGCCATTGTGGATGTGGGGACGCGTCAAGTTTTTGAGCAGTGGGGCATGTCGTGGCAGTGCATCCATTAACCCAAGGGTGGCTTTTAGAACATGTAGTTCTATGTGACCCTGTGGGGCATGGGGTGAGGGCGGCCACCGGTCCATTGGTGAGGTTAGCCAACAGTTCATGTCACCAACTAGGAAAGAATTGGGGGGTAGCAGGAGGGATTTGACCGATGAGAAAAATTTCTAATGCTCATGTGCACCATTTGGGGCGTAAATGTTGACGATTGTGTGTGCAACATCAGCCCATGAGAAGGTGACAATGAACACTCAGCCATTTAGGAATGTTTCTGAAGATGTAAATTTGAAAAAATTGTTTTTTAAATTAGCACCCCACAGTGCTTCGACCAAAAGGATAGGGATGGTAGGAGCATTGTTTTCCAAGCTTCCTCGGAACCTCATGGACAGTGAGACTCCTGGATGGCCAGGATATCTACGGGTAAATTGTTTTATAAAAAACTCAGTTTCCTAGCCTGGGATGGGGAGGCCTTGAGTCTGGTGATATTCAGCATCCCTAGAGTGAAGGTTTCCCCCATCACACCTTAGGTGTGAGGGGGTGGGCCCCTGGGCCCACCAGCCTCTTCCAGGTCCCCACGGGCTTTCACAGCAGCGCGGATATTAGCAGCAACGCTATTGGGGTTTTTGTTAATTTTTGTGGAAAGAGTCACGTTGGCTTTGGCCTTCACTTTTTGTTTTCCTGACGTCGGACAAATTTTTTGCGGTGCGGATAAGTTTGGTGCACCGTCAAGTGAGGAAAAAATTTTTTTTGGTCAGGATAGGTCCCAAGTCAGTTTTGACTGGGGCTTGGGTGCAGCGATTGGGTGAGATTGAATCTCCCATCGGATCCTCAGATTGAGTGGCCCATTTGGCATAGGCCTCCCAATCTGATTGGGTGATGGATTCCCAAGTTGCTTCCACCGCGAAGGTCTCCATGTCCTCCTGGCGTTGTGAGTGTGGGATGGTGGTGGTGGCCTTGGCCGCTTCCTTGGCCGCGGCCCTATGGGCCTGCTTGGCCTTCTTCCGCTCCTGTGGGTAGATGGGCTTTACCAATAGGTAGCAGCCTTGTGCTCCCCACAGGAAAGCCTCCTTGGTGCTTGCAGTTAGTTCGTAGTGCGCCTCTCCGCTGGCCATGGCTGCTGAGGGGTGCTCTTGGAATGTGACGCCCTCTTTGATGGGGCATGCATGCGCCTTATGGCCAAATGCGTCACAGTGGGTGCAAATGGGGGGGTGCGCTGTCCACAGTTACCTGGAATGGGTGGGTGGTATGCCCTGCGATGTCAATAAAGGTGGAGTGCGGGATCTGGGTTAGGTCCTTCATGATCTCCTCAGTTGGGGTCAGAACTGCGATGGCTTTGCCAGTGCACAGGTGTGGCATCAGCATGAAACGTTGCATTTCGAGAGATTATATTTCGCCATATATGGCGAGACCATCTTTCATGTTGCTCCAAAATGTCACGTTTTACCGTAGTAGGCATAAAGTCAAACGTGAGGAAAATTTGGTTTAATTTTGTCCATCTGGTGCATTTTAGTTTCGATGACCCATTGCCCTTTGGGGAGGTCAACCACTATGCGCACCACTGCAGCCTCGTCTGCTGCTATTTTGCTTTCAAAACCTAGGTCCAGCCAACCGCGCAACATGGAGTGAGGTGCAATGTACACCGCAGTTGGGAAAATTTTGTGTACATCTTTACAAAATTTTTCCCATAGGGCCATTTTTTGGATGTCCAGATACACATGGACTCCGAATTCCACCGATGAAAGTGGCTGGGAATGTGGCGTGTTGATGTACTGGTTTCATTGTGCTTGCCACACGAGTATCTCCGGGGAAATTGTGACCGCCAGTTTTTTTAGATTTTTTTCTATTCCGCCGGATTCTCCAGGGCATTTTTGAATGTTAGAGGCCGCGGGCCTTCCGCTAGCTCCTCTTGCTTTGCTTGCCCAACTGCTCCCAGACATGGGCGCAGACTAATCCCCTCTATGAGATTATCAAACTAGATTTAGTCTTGAATTGAATAGGTTGCAAAGTGTTTGCAACGAGAAAGAAAAGTCAGGGATAGATAATAATAAATTCTTTTGTAGAACTCATATGGATTCCCATCTGATCCTGGGCTCTTCCTGTGTGGTGCACCACATATGACGTACCAAAGTTCATCAAGGGTTGGTAAATTTATAAGTTCTAGATATTAGGTAATGGTGCAGATTTGTGTTCTGAAAAGTAAATTTTTGATTTCACTAGGGTCAACTGGGTCAACGCTGTATCTATTGGAGTGATATTTTTGAAAATTTGGTAGATACTTTGGCCAGCGTTTCTGCAATTACTTTTGTCTGAGCGCCTTACCTGTGTGCAGGCCAAGTCTTGTCAAGGGGGTAGAAAATCAGTAGAAAAAGTACGTGGAGCATTTTTCGCCCATGGTGATATTCTTTGCTTTATAATGAACACAAACTCGATGTTTGTGTTGTCTAATCAGCACGTTAAGATGGGACGATACTTTGCCCCACTTACAACACCAAGCAGGGCTGTACCCTGCCCTGGAGGACATTATTCTCCAGGTAGTCCACCTTCACCAGAGCTTTTTTAGTGACTGCCAAGGCAGCCTGAGAGTGTCATGACAAGATGTGCATGCTTGGGAGATTGCAGCTGCTTTGAATGTTGACCAGGTTGACATGGGATTAGCACATAAAGGAGTTGTGAACTCCTGTGTCAAAGTGGTGGTGTCCATCCAACTTGAAAATGCAGGTAACAAGAGATTGGAGGGCGAAGTTTACTCATTTAGGTGCCTGTAGCACCAAGATCGACAGATTAAATGGCACTGAGACCATCCTGTGGTCGGAGAAATCTATTTTAATTTTTTTAAATGTGAGATCTTGGAGCAAAAAATCAGTAGTGCAAGAATAAAATCTATGTGGGACATATACATTAGTTGCCCACTGTGATTATTGGGATATGACATGTTGGGTAATAATAGTTCTTTCTTGGGGGTGGTATTGAAAAGACCCAAGATGGCTTTTATAACCCAAAGTTCAATGTGCCCAACACTGAGGTAGGCTTGGAAGGCCAGCGGTCGGTGGTTGGGTTATCTCAACAGTTTAGGTCGCCAACCACTAAGGAATTGGGGGAGGGGAAGAGAGGCCCTGGCCAAGAGGAATTCTTGGCAAACCCGCGCATAGGTTGGGAGTAGATGTTATTAATATGTGCACTTCAAATCCAATGGAAAGGAGATGACCAGCACTTGTCCATCAAGATATGTTGTTTTTTCTAAAAATTTAAAATTGGAGTTTGCCCATATCAGCACCCACAGTGCAGTGACCAAAAGGATTGGGAGGGGAAGAGCATGGTTGCCCATGTGTCCTTGGCACCTTATAGATAGTGGGTTTCCTGATTTTCCAGGATGTCCACAGGTAAAATATTTTTAAGGAAACTCAGTTTTTTAGCTTGGGACAGAGGCCTTGAGTCCAGCGATGTTCAGCGTCCCTTTTGTGAAGGATACCTCCATCACTCCTTAGGAGTGAGGATAGGCCCCTCAGGTCCTGCCACTCCATGCTGCCATGCAAGCTCAGCCTTTGCTTTTTGTGCACAAGTACATGAAGTGTGAGTTTTGCTAGGCATATAGGTATCAGGTTTGAGGGCGGCTTTAGCCGTGGGTTTGATTTTATCTTGATTTTTGATCTTTACAATTTTTAAGCTACAGGTATTTGCAGTGGACTGAAAAGATTGTCCAGCGATTCTTCCCTAAAACTTGTCTAATTCCGGGTTAAAAACCTGCTTATGTTTGTTGTGCAGGAATCCTGCTAGTGTGCACCAAGCGCATTTTGCGGATATGAGGGCTAGGTCCCCATCTGATTGGATGAGAGTTTGGAATTCCACCAAAGCAGAAAACTCAGCCTGGTCGGTCTGAGTCTGGGAAGAGGGGTGGAGCAGGCCACCATGGCCGCTGCCTTAACTTGTACTTAACGTTGCTGTTTGGCTTTTTTCATTAATATGTGGACACAGGTTTTACCTGGATATAACACCCCTGATCGCCCCATGGGAAGGCGACATTAGAGTCAGAGATGGCATAAAAGGTAAAACTCCCATTGCTTCTGAGAAAGCCTCATTCAGGACATTCTCTCTGGTGTGACTAGTGTGTAATTTGTGGCTAAACGCCCAACAATGAGTGCAGATGGGCGGTGCACTGTCAACCATAACATGGAGGTTGATTTTTTTGCCCATTAATGGTGAGAGTAGCAGTGTATGGAATCTAAGTTAGATTTTCAGCTACCCTGAGAATGAGGTGATCACCACAATAGCCTTACCTATGCAGAGTTCAGGAATAAGCAAAAACTTTGCATTTTTAAAGATCAGATTCCTATAGCTTTGAAGTCCTGCTTGGAAATGACTCTTATGGACTTCACGCTTAATGGTCATGGGAAGAAAATCAAAAAGTAACAGAAACTTGGTTTCTTTTGTCCAGTGCGTGCGTTTGGTTTTGACCACTCATTGCCATCTGGGAGATTGACCACCACATGCACCTGTGCAGCAGCGTTTGCTGCTTGTGCTATCTTAAACCTGAGTTCAAACCATCTTTGTTTCATCAAGCTCGGTGCTACATACATAACTTCTGGAAAGTGGGTGTGTATGTCCCCGCAGAACTCCCAAAGAGCTGTAAATCTATGTCCAGAAAAACTCAGACCCCAAATTCAACTAATGATAGTGGTTGTGAGTGCGGAGTTTTATTTTGCTGGTTGCACTTTGCTTTCCATTACAAAGTTTCAGGTAAAATAATCACTGCAGTTTTTTATTTTTATCAGGGCTACCAGTAACTCTGGGGCATTTTCTAACTTTAGGCAGTGTGAACACCAAACCTGTGCTTTCACCACGCTTTCCCAGACCTTATCCAGCATTGGACGCTCACTCATCTCCTGTTCAAATTTTTAAACTTTAACTATCTTGAATTGAATTGGTTACAATTAGTGGTTGCAATGGGAAAGGATAGTTTTACAACATGAGTATATACGTAATATCTTATCAGTAATATAATATTATTAATTGTTTATGAAGAATGATTTTAAAGGCTTGACTTGGTAAAGTATCAATTTTAAAAGGTTTAAAAAGTTTATTATGTTTTTATTTTGAAGTTTAAACTATAAACCCTAAGCTTATTTAGTTCTCATAGTAAGTAGAAAGTTAGTGACAAAATGTTTTTTGTAAACTTTATATAATTAACTTATTTTATATAAATGTTAACATATTTTATTCATTACCATTATACTTATATTAATACATTTTTGTCTAAAAGGACTTACCCATTTTTGAAGATACTTGAAGTAAGTGAGATAAAAGTCATATGTTAGAATTAGAACCAACAACAATCATATACATTTTATGATGTTTCTCTAAGGTTTCTAAGCAAGTACTAATCAGCACCCAACTACATTATAGTAGGAATTATACATGTAGCCAACTATAGAAAGCTAAATAAATATTAAAGTCAGAGAATATATAAAGTTGATACATCATTGCTCAGCCTGATTTAAACATGAAAAATACATTGGAGATGCCCATACATTCCAAAAACCATAATCTAACTAAAAAACTCTTACATATTGTAAATATTAAAGTTGGCTTTCAGCTTTAAAGTTCTCTTGACTGTAGCCTAGGTTTAAAATTGTCTCAGAGCTGTAAAACTAGCGGAGATGTCACTGAAGACAAAAGGATGTGGTGATATAAACTTCTTTATTAGTATAAAGTTTTGTTCTTTGGGGTGTGTGGGGACATGGTGCTGAGGGTTCTCCATGGCCCTGTATGATCAGGATCTTTTATATTCTTCCAGATCTACCACCTGGTTGACACCCTCATTGTTCTTTATTATCCTCATGACCACAATATTTGTAGTCATGCTTTGTGAGATTCAAGAAGTGGAGGTACAACTCTAAATGGCATCTTCATCGACTCTTGTGCATGATGCTTCCTGACAAAATTTCCCATTGGGGCCTTCAAGGACAGGTTATGATTGAAAGGGCTCAAGTGTCAACTTATTGAGGTTCTTTCAGAAGTGTGATCACTACTTACTCATAATTCTGAACCTGAAAACTCACTTAGAAAGTCCTGTGGAGGGTTTATGGCCATGGTATTAGTTATGTACTTATTTTCCATTTTCCCTTAATTGACTTTGGCAATAGAGTTTTTGAGTTCACCTTGAGAATGACCTTGTAAAGCCTGGACCAAAGAACATTGAGCTTACTCTGTCATATCCAAGTTAATGATGATAAAAGAGAGCTTTATGTTACTAATAGAAAATCAGTAATGAGGGTCAGCCAACATTAAAGTCGAGATGTCTCCCTTTCTGTGGTGGTGATAATTCCT
The DNA here is from genome assembly GCA_022478985.1 of Massospora cicadina. Classification (NCBI taxonomy): domain Eukaryota; kingdom Fungi; phylum Entomophthoromycota; class Entomophthoromycetes; order Entomophthorales; family Entomophthoraceae; genus Massospora; species Massospora cicadina. Next base: position 10,275 of record JAKSZP010006821.1, on the reverse strand, counting down.
TGATGGGCGAGGGCTTGAAGCTGTATAATCTCATTGGCTACAACCACAATGTCAAATTGGAGTTCTCAAGAATGAAGGTAATGAGAAGGTGCTGAACGCTACTTGAAAGACAAGGGTTATCCCATGTAGAGCTTTGAAGAGGTAACCTTGATACTTTGATGTTAACTTATTTTGGTAAGTGATTAAAGCACTGGGTAGATAGTGGTTAGCGCATAGGGTTGAAGGAGAAATATTTCACAAAAATAAACAATTGTCTCATTAGCATGTTCCAGAACCCTTTTGGTTAGTAATTATAGGGTGTGGTGAAACTTTTGTTAATACCAAAAAAAGGAAGTTAGTTCTTGTACTACTTGTAAGGTGAAATTTAACCCATTGTATAAAAGTTGAGTTTTTGTTTATTCATGCTGAGTGAATATAATTGGATAATGAATAGGGCAGTGGTTTTGTGTTGGCATTTAAAACAGAGATTTCTTCAACCCATTTGGTCATTTGGTCCACAGCCAATCTGATATATTAAAGGTCATGTAACTCAGTGTGCAAAGGGCTCACCACATTTATGCTGACGACATTAAATGGACTTGATGGAGACACAACTGAATGTTGATACCAGAGACTAGCCAAACTTGGGATTTGACAAGACATACAGGCCTCTAGAGCTTTCTAGATAGTCTCAATCATCCAATCCTAGTGGCATCTCTTCTTTAGTCATTCAAAAGTTTTTTTCTGCCACATGCCCCACGGCATGTGTCCTTCAAAAATAACATTGATTTGGAAATGAGGGCAAATATAAGAATGCCATTTCTTGTTGATTTTCTTATAAAGCATGCCTTCTTTTTTGGGGTTCCTGGATCATCTTCCTTATTTTTGCTAGATCTAAGATGTTTCCAAATCCCATTGCTCAGTCCAGACAATTAGATCATATAGTTAGTCTTGTTTGGGGAAAAGGCGGTCAGTAGTGAAATCCTAGAAAGACCTTTGGCATTCTGATGAATTGTCCTGTGCGATGGAAGGGTGAAATCGTAGCTTTGTAGCCTTAATGCCTATCTTGCTAACTGGCAAACTGGAGTCTTCATTTTCTGCAACCAATAGAGTGAGGAATAATCAGTGATGACGGCGAAATGGGAGCAATATATGTAGGGCTGGAGATGCTTGATCACAATAAAACAGTCAAGCGCTTGTGCTCAATACTGCTATAACTTTTTTTGACCTGATCTAGGATTATTCTAACGTAAGTCACTGGATGGTTGACCTGACCTTCATCGTCGTGAGCTAAGATAGCCCCAACTGTGACGTCAATAGCATTAGTAAAAAGCAAAAAATATCCAGTCAAAACGCGGTTGAACTAATATAGTTTTGGTATAAAGACCAGTCCTTGACGCATAAAACCCTATTCTTGTTCAGGACGCTACTCAAAAGGTATGTTCATTTGTAGTAGACCATGGGTTCAGCTAAGTCAGCAGCCTAAGAGATTATTGATGATAATATTTTGCCATGCCCAGGTATACATGAATATCCAAAAATCTCTGAGGGCGCGACATTTAATAATGGCAGTATTGAGCTTCAATTTTTGAGCTTAAAGGTGCTATGCCAAGACCTTAACAGTCAATAATTTAAGCCGTCTAAGATGCATTATAATTATATCATTATATTTTAAAGGATTTAGTCAGATCGCCAACCTCAGCTAACTTAACATGTGTGTCCAATTTACTGCTCATGGGGTCTACTCCGCGCATTTTTTTCACCAAACAATTTCTCTAAGATCACAATTATCCTCATTGAGCAAATTATCTTGTGATGCTACCCCTTGTAGCATTGATCGTTTCAGTAAGCTCTTTGCGCCTATGGAAAGATCTTAATAAACTCTTAGACAAGATTTTAGTACGTGGCCCTCAAGACATAAAGGAGCCAATCGAACATCTCTCTTGGTAGTTCAGCTCTAAGGTATCCTTATCAGAGATTGTCTTCTACAAAAAAGAGCAGATCTTAGAATGGTTATTGTATTCTGTATATTTAGTTAATTCTAGACTAGTTACTGGCGACTAAATTACTTAAACAACTATAGGTCAAGTAAAAGAATAAACTTGAGACTTTGTGGAGAGTATTTTATAAGATAAAAAATGAAGCATTTTTATACATAAAGGGAAAATCAAGACAAAAAGGAGAATGAAAAGTTGAAAAATAATTGGAAGATTTGGGTATGCTATTGGGGATTTTAAGAATCCACTAGTCAGACTTTTTCTAACTTCTATTTTGTGGCTTCATCCATTTGGGCTAATTCTTGTAATTGCAACCTCTGTCTCATGGTGGTTAACCCTGAACCTGAATTTTTGGGACCTTTGTACTAGTCTTCACTCCTGGGTTTTGGGATATTGTATCCTCTGCTGATATTGACCTGATCACCAAGCTTGGTAATATCCTTCTCATCTTCAGGTTTGAGCAATGGCGCTCCTGCAATGCACCTCACATCATGTTTTGAGTGACTCTCAAAATTTGGCTAATTACCATATTTTGTAATACACCTTCAAACCTCAGATGATCTCATCAGCATAGTTTGGTGTGCTTATTGTATTGTCATTGGCGAAATGAAAATTATTTCTGCCCTTCAAGGTTATTAAGGGGGTCAATTTCATAGTGAATGTTAGCTACGACATAGTCTTCATAAAGTTAATGGTCTGACTAATGAGGGCAAAAATTATTTCGCATGACATTATCCTAATTTTACTGAAGCTTTATTTTCTCACTGGCGTATATAAAAAGGCCTTGATCTCCCTCATATGCAGCGGGTTAGTTGCCTGTACCGTCACTGTTCTGTTGGTAAATTATAATCATTCCACTGGTTGATGAATGATTTTCTGCAATATTAGCAGCCTCATCCGTGACACTTCTCCTAAGATGAGATCTTGGGATTGATCTAAAGTGCCAGTTGTGTACTTTATTAAATACAACGTTAGTATTAACGTCGTGGATTGAGTATTACGCTCTTCTCTTTGTTAAGGCAGTCGCAAGTCCAGCCCAAATGGCCTGTAATTTCTTAGGTTGTGTTCCCTGGAGGTAATAAAACAAAACCTTGTCTTATAGGATAAATACTGATAGTATAATTTATCTCTGACTCTCATATTGACTCTGAGGGTTAGTCGCTTTAATTTTGTCTCCATCTGATTATTAAGTTCTTGTAATTTCGTCAGCTAATTTCCGCTGGTAACTTCCAGGTGGCAGGCTCTTCTGATCATCCAAGATGTTTAGTGCTTGGTGGGTTGTCAATGCTGCCTCTCGCCATACAGGGCTTTGAAAGGAGACATCCCAACTACTCATTGGTTGCTCAATTGGTAAGTTAACAACTCTGAGAGCAGCAACTGATCCCATTTCGACTTTTACTTGAAAGTCATCTTCTTCAAAATTATCTCATTATGTTCCATTTACTTGCTTAAAACTTTTGTTGGAGGATAAAGTGTAGAGGGTAGTGAACTAATGTTTCACCCCCACTAGGTTCATAAACTTTTCAACAAATTCAAGATAAAGTTCTTCACATTGTCTGATAGTAAAATTTTAGGGCAACCATGCCTCATGAAACTTGATTGTACAGGAATCAAGATGTGAAGTTGCAGTGTATGTCTTGACCGTGGAGGCCTCAACCCACTTGGTGAAGTGGTTAATCACGACTAGAAAAGCTTGTATCCATTGGAGGCAGTTGGCAAAGGTCACACCACGTCAATAGAGACATTTCTGAAAGGTGATGTGGGGGGAATTGGCGTAAACTCAAATCACTCCTTAAGTGGTCAAGAACTTTCACAAGGTATGCACAACTCTAAGGCTTGATGCACTTTTTCTGTTATGCACTCCCAGTAGAAACTTCATTCAAGGTATGTCAGCATTTTTTGCATTTTTACATGGCCCACATGCTTGTGAGCCTCTATCACTAACTCCATGCAATCACTAGGTGAGATATATGGGTACCACTTGTTTCTTATCTTCTTCTGTAGATTTCTATTGACATGCTGGGTGTCTTTGGAACATCTCTGAAGAACGCTCTTGAATTACTCTGTCTCTTCCTGCCAGTTCTCTTCAGATAGCCCAACTTGGTCATAGAGAAAAATAGCTCTTGGGTGCTTTTGAGTGGAATACTGGTCATCTTGACAGGCCATACGCTTTGAGGTGTTTATCTTCTGCTCACTATATGATATCAAAATCATATCCTTGGAGAAGGACAGCTTAATGGGAAAGGCGTACATCAGGATCCTTCATATTTCTCAACCAGCAGAGTGACTCATGCGCCGTGACCACCTTAAAATGTGTCCAGTACAAATAAGGCTCAAAATGTTTGACTGCTATGATCACCGCCAGGCACTCATACTCGGTGACTGTGAAGTTTTTTCTACTTTGTTTAAAAAATTTAGTAGTATTCAATTAAGTGATCCACTCCATCCTCATCCAATTATTCCAAGGTTCTCCAAGTCCTAAGTCACTGGCAATGATATGCATGTAGAATTTATTGTTGAAGTCAAGATAGGCCAAGAATGATGTCCCTACCAATCATGTTTTTAACTCAGCGAAGGCATTCTCTTACTCCAGGCCCCACATAATTTATGTTCCTTTAGTTAGCAGGTATGTGGTGTGCGCTGCTAAGTCTGCTAAATAGGGGATGAACTGCCTGTAGTATCCCACCATTCTGAGAAACATATACATATTCCTCATGCTCCTTAATGGCTCCTTTGCCACAATTGCGTTCAACTTCCAATCTTGAGGCTTAATTTCATTATTATAATCTCATAGCCAAAGAACTCTTTCTGCCACTTTAGAAAAATACACTTGCTTTGTTTCAATTTCAGTTTAGATGCACACAGCCGCCTAAAGACCTCCTAGATTAGCTTCAGATGCTTTTTAAACGTTCAGTTGTATAATGTGATGTTATCGAGATATAAAACGCAATTGATAACTTGAGATCTCCAAAAATGTAATCCATTGCACGCTGAAAGGTATCCAAGGCATTACAAAGCCCCTGTGACATCCTAGTGGGCCCAAACAACCCCCTGGCTGCTGATCAGAGTTCATTTATCCTGATCCTGAGAGAGCTCCATCTGCCAGTAGCTGTTGGTTATTCCATTGCTAAAAAGTATTTTAAGCCACCTAGGTGCTTTAGGGAGTCATTGATGTGCAGTAGTGGGTATGAGTCCTTCTTGATGATCTCGTTTAGGTGGTGGTAGTCCAGACTACTCTATGGGCCCATCCTCTTTGCGCACCAGCTGTTGTACATTTACCTTTTCATCTCAAAAATAAGAATTTTTTAGTATGAGTTCCTCTGAAAAAGGGATATGTTGGCCATTTGCGATTTTCCAATTCTATTAATTGCAATTTTAATCAAAATGTCAACGATATCAGCCAAAAGACCCTGGAAATCTCTCAGTGGAACCCCATAAACTGGGGTAACACCAGTTTGAAACCCTTACGGGCACTTTCTGTAAAATCAAATGATCAGGTTTTGCCAATCACTCAATAGAATTTAAGGAAACCAGCGGAAGGTACTCCCCCAACCATCACCAAGTCCTTCACCACACCTGTTCAGGGGCCACCCCCTTTTATAGGCATAGAGGTGGGACCCCAAGGTGAGAATAATTTATCTGGCAGTGATTGGTTGCAGTACATCAAAACCTTGCTGCATTAGTATATTCTGCTTAAAAACCCCAATGTCCATTTTACTAATATTAACTAACTATACCCAAGATATGATAGGATTGACACCCATATTGTCATAATTGGAAAGCATCAAAGCTATTCCAAACTTATCCCCAAATTCCCCCCAACCTTCGAAAATAGTATAAAAACTAATCATTGAAAATTGGGAATGGATCGCTTCTTGTTTTGACCCCTGCACTTACATTAATAAATTATAAAAACCAGTTTTTATATTTATCTATCTTTAGTTTTATTAAATCCTTTGTGGGATCCAGCGTCGTAGCACAAGGTTAGCGTAACTGAGCTGGATTCCTACAAAATGGCGCTCACTACAGGGAATCCCTGTGCACCAAAAAGAGTTGCTCTTGAAAAGCAACTGGCAAGCGCTTTATCCCGCCTTAAGAAGCTTGAGTAGCGCCTTTCAAACTCCCCCTTAAGGCCAAATACAACCCTGGTGAAGGAAGCATTGTTACCTTTTTGTATGTCTATGAAGCGCCATGGATGGTACAACTGACAAGCAAAAAGTCCAACACATCCTTCCTTGCTTAAGCTGCCTAGCGCAAGAGATGATATTTCCTTACCTAGACCCTTTGTACACATGGGCAGTGCTGAAGGAGGCTCTTCTAGCTGAATTTGGATCAAAGAAAAGTCTACAAGGGAAAAACAGGACTTTATGCGCCTTTGTATGTATGAAGGAGAATCACCATTGCCTTTTCTGAATGCTTTTACCTCACTGCGCAAAGATTGTCAACCTCAAACATGCTTGCCCTTATTGATGCATCGCCGCCCTGTTAACTGGGTTAGTGTATCAGCCTTCTCTAGCCAGACATATCATCTCAGTAAAATGTAGCATCAAAAACATCCGCAATAATAAAGAGGCCTTGCTAGAAATGGCCAAATTCACTTAGTTGCTGAACACAATGTCACTGAGGTGAAACCTTCAGCGCTAAGCATAAAGAAGTTACCACCGCTTGACCAGTTGAAAGTGAGGCCACCTGTGCCTATTCTCCCTACAAAACCTGCTCCCTCTGTGCGACTTGGAAAGGTTATCACTCCTTCTAATGAATCAGATCCTTGTAAGGTTGTAACAACCTTACTCCTGCACAAGCTCACTAACGCCTCTGTGGCTTCCCTTCCAGACAAGATGGAAAATGCATCTCCTAAGGCTACCCAAGTTTCTGTAGCCATCCCCCCTACCTCCATCTCTGCCTTGCCTGTTGATGCGAATACCCTTGGGAAGGAATCTGAAGGGGGTAATGATGACATTGGTTACTACATTTTGGGATCACCCACAGAAGTAGAAGTGCCTGATCGTTTGAACGCTGGAGGAGTAGATGAGACCACCATACCTGAGATGTACCTCAATCAAATTCAAGGGTACCCAAAAGTGAATGACACTGCCAGTGATGGTGATCAATTCTTAGCTGGCTTGATTTACCCTCTTCAGAGGGTTCATCCCAATAAAATTCATCATGGCTAAATACCCTGAGACCGCTAAAAATCTATTCTACACCTTCCGGCTCAAGGAGGTCTTAGCTTTGACACCTAAATTTTGGAGGAATGCTCGCTAAGGTTGAAGTGGTTATATAAAAGGTCTAAAAAACTAGCTATCTTGGACACTGGTTCCTTAGTCAACGTGATCTCCTCTAAGCTTATCAAGAAAATAAAGCTAGCGCCTGACTTAGATACTGCAAGAATTTGGAACTGCTCGCCCCAACAATACCTGTGCTATTGGGCATACTCTTCCCCTCCCATGAGGATTGAGAAGCTTATCCTATCAGCCCCTTCTGTGGCTTTGGATAACAATGTATATGATATGCTCATCGGCACTCAATTTATGATTGAGTATGAAGAAATAATTAACATGAAGCAAGGGGTCCTCTTGTTACTCAACTACAAAGTCCCTTTAGTCTTGTCCAATAAAGAACCCAACAAGCACGAATACTCTTGCTGATCGAATACCCCTTTTCAGTAATAACCTTGCCATACTCCACTTCCTGGCGTAACACAAAGAATTACCTGATTCAGTGGATGCTGGGGATGGTATACCTTTCTACGCTGCAGATGAGGTCTTGATTAATCCTAGTGAACAAAGAGTGGTTGACACTAAGATCGCGCTTCAAATCCCGCGTCATTGCTTGTTGCACCTCACTATTGAAGGTTTTAGTCCCTTGGAGCCTCGTGTATTGCCTGGGATACTAGACCCAGCCTACCAGAGGCATATTCCCTTCTACTGAAACCTCACCGGAAAAAAAATGATCATACTGAAACACCAGGAGATTGGTCGAGGCTTCCTACTCCCTGTAGAGGACATTGAACATATCCACTCCATTGGCTCTATGACGGACTTGGGCTTACCTATGGACAATATGGTGTGCACCTTTCCCAATATTCATATATTGGATAAGCTGACCCCAGAGGAGTTGGAAAAAGTTCATACCTTGTTAAACGAAAAAGTGACATATTCTCCAAATTGGAAACTGACTATGGACACATGAAAGGCTGGTGCCACTCCATTTATTTGGGTGATGCCCAGCCTATAAGGTCCAAACCTTATCGCAAGTCAAAGGTGGAGGAACAACAGATGAGGAAGGAGCTCCAGCAGTTATTAGACGCGGGGTTACTAGTTCCCTCAAAAAGCTGTTCGGCTTTAACCTCTCTTACTAATTAAAAGGAAAAACGGAGGTCATTGTATAGTCATGTATTACCGTAGGTTGAATAGCCTCACTAAGAAGGATTTCTATTCTATCCCTCACATTAACGACGCCCTGTGTCAGGCAAACAGAAAGTAAGAATTAGACCAGCCTGCCAGCCTAGGTGCTGAAGTACCCAAATGGCAAATCAGAATGCCAAAGGCACTGCTGCTGGTATGACGACTATGAGACTAGAAAGGATTTTGACCAATACCTTCTGATGATCCAGAATCCCATACAGGCACATGATGAAATACCAGATGAATATGTCCATTAACCCTGAGGGGTGTTTGAGTGCCAGCGGAAAAGGCGGTTTATTTTTCAACATAAAAACTGAATTTTAGGGAAAGGTTTTTAATGAAAAATAAGGAAGAAAAATTGACCAACAATTTTCTCAGTGCTTTGCAACTGATTAAATAGTGGTCAATTGATGAGGAAACAAGCCAGAATCAGGTCCCTCAAGTTCACCTAACTGTTAATAATCAGGAATAGGGGAAGATAAGCTCACTAAGAACTGACATTTTAAGATTTAGTGGCAGGCTAATTCACTGTCCGTTTGACCTCAAATGCTCAAACAGAGACTCAACTGCGTTTCCAGTGGTTGATGTGATGGCGTCTGGCCCAACGAGCAATGGGAATCCCCCAAGGCCACCCCACATAGGAGCGGTCCCAATTGGTTGGGAATGGGTTTGGGATGCCCAACCCACCCATGTCCAGTTGCTGGGCCATTCATTTGGTCAAAGGTGCTGCATCGGCTGTAACTCCCAATTTGCTGGATGGGAGCTGCACGACGTGGATCATCCCTGACAATTTTGAGAGGGGGTTGATTTTGATGATTGCACTGCTGGCTGAATTGAAAAAGTCGGCAATTCTGGCTGTTAATCCAATCTTCATCCCTTTTTGACTATGTGAATTCTGATCGCTGGGCTTGAAATCGTCAGTTTTGGATTGTTCAACTTCTAATTGATCTCAGCACAGATCTCCTTAATATGGCTAACAAGTTCGGCCAAGGTGAGTGAAGGTACCAGGGGAGGGATCCAAAGAGGGAAGGCTGTTACCCAGCACTCATCTACTACATGGGCGAGGTCGCCCTAGGTGATGAGGGGTACAGCCACCCTCTTCTGCCCCTTTTTGTTTGAAACAGGAAGAGCGACTGATCTACGCACAGGGGACGTTCCCCTGGACTTACACCCTGCTCAACTCTCTGGCTCTAACTTCTTTTCCGCCATGGACTTGGCCAGTGGCTATTGGCAAATGGACCTTTCTCCTCAAGACTAGGATAAATGCGCTCTTATTTATAGTGAAGGTCTCTTTCAACCCAAACAATCACCCCAAGGGTTGTGCAATGCACCTGCCTCTTTTCAGCGTGAGATGGATCACATCTTGCAGGACCTCAAGTTGACTTGTGTCATCATCTATCTTGATGGCATCACGGCGTTTTCAAAAACCTTCAGCAAACATCTTGATCACTTGAAGGAGGTGTTTCAATAGTTACATAAGTCTAATATCAAGTTGAAGCCCTCGAAGTGTACCTTTTTTCCAAAAAAATTAGATTTCCTCGGCCATTCCATTTCCCAAGAAGGAATTCAACCCCTCTTGGACAAAGTTCAAGCCATCTCAAAAATGCCGGCCCCTATAAATTTAAGGGATATTCAGGTATTTCTAAGGATGATGGGGCATTACCATCAGTTCATCCCTAAGTTCGCCCAACTCAGTGAGCCCCTTGTCCAGCTATTAACCAAGAATACCCCTTTCTATTGGTGTGCTGAACAAAAAGCCGCTTTTGAGACAATGAAACAACTACTACTACAACGTCCTGTCCTATGGCACCCCAATTATAAAAAACCTTTCATCTTGTTCACTGACACCTTGGACTATGGCATTTGGGCCATCTTAGCTCAATTGGATTAAA